>JAANSM010002473.1:0-14937 GCA_036850725.1 Orchesella villosa
TACAAAGGTGCAAGAAAAGGATGTAGGAAATCTGAGTATACTTCCAAAATAGAAACATCGGACAAACGACCACCTTCCTCAACACATATGAGAAACACGCCATGTTTTTCGCGAATTACTGTAAACTCGTTTAGAAAACATAAATACACAACGCAATCCAACTGCCCATACTCTTCGTAAGGACGTTTACTTTGTCAAATAGTTTACCAAACATAAACAAATGAAGCTTATGAAATGCAAATTGTAATGTGAATATTTTGTATCAAACTAGAATGTAATGAAGAAGCACAACTGATGAGTCAACCTATAAACCAGACATCTACATATGACTCCAGAAGAATGTCATCTCTACAATCATCAATAGCCAGTCGTTTAGTGTCTCCGATAATTACATGTGATCCAAATACTTCACATTCATCTACCAGTGACACCGGTGTTGGAGACTCGCATGAAGATCAAAGTAAAATTCGCACATATGAATAATCAATAAAAACACCATTATGTGTACGTATATATTATTTAATTCTCGTCATTTTTATCCGTTAGGAAATAACTGTTATATGATAAGTGAGAATAGGATAATTTTAGTTTTTGAACTGTTAGTAATTGGTAGTTCAAATCAATATGAATGTGTCGAGTATTTGGACGAACAAAAGTAAATGAATATAATTTTTTAGTTAAGTATTTGGTATTTATTAAGTTTAAAACCAATCTAGTCGTATTAAGTTGTTAATTAATCCGGATATGATTGTGTGCAAGTTTATGCATTTGCCTTATAAAAAAGCATTCAGATGAATAATCAATAAAAACACCATTATGTGTACGTATATATTATTTATTTCTCGTTATTTTCATCCATTAGGAAATAACTGTTATATGATAAGTGAGAATAGGATAATTTTAGCTGTTAAACTGTTAGTAAATGGTAGTTCAAATGAATATGAATGTGTCGAGTATTTGAACAAACAAAATGTAAAAGAATATCATTTTTTTAGTTAAGTATTTGGTATTTATTAAGTTAAAAACCAATCTAGTCGTATTAAGTTGTTATATAATACGGATACTCTTGTGTGCAAGTTTATGCAATTGCCTTATAAAAAATCGTACATTTGTATACCACTTTTACATTCTGTTAAATAGCGTTACTAAAATAATAAAATAAGTGACATGCAGTAATGAAACTAAATGGAGTTCTCTATTTTTATGCATTTACATGCTCATTTTGTCACGCTAAATGAGCTTCCTATTTGAAATGCATATATTAAAAGATAAGTCGGGTCAGAGTAGGGTTGCAAGCGGCAAAGTGGCTTTAAGTCGTTAGACGTAATCGTTTACGAATCTGGTGGCCACCTGCGGCCCGATTGAATTTCAGTGGCCATTGTGGTACCCATTGCCAACCATTTCATACTCGGCCAGCCGACCTGATGCCACACTCGGCTGGAATCTGTTGTGAGTATCGGGGAGGCTCCTTAGGTAATATAGCTTTTAGCCAGAGAGCAAAGAAAGCTAAATGAATAAACCCAATTCCTAAGTAAACAGCAACTATATTTCCTGAATTGAGTCCACAAACTACATAGCAACAACTGACTACAAACATTTCCATAGACAGCTCTACTTTAACTTCCAACAAGTCCTCAAAAATTCGATGCAATGGTTCCGCCGGGTGATAGAATGTGATGGCTAAACTCATTGGAATTAGGATAGTTGCGACAGATATTAGTAATATTGTATGTTCAAATATTTTTACCTCTTTTCCTTGTACAATTTGTCCGTGGAAACGAGCTGCATGCATAAAGTTTACTAGTTGAAAAGGTTGATATAATAATATGATTTTTTCATGCCAATTAATGATTATTATTTTAACTGATATATGACCTGTTAGCTTCTTATCCAACTGAATTAGACTGACGTAGGCTTCCCTCAGTTCGTGCTTGTACTGTATCATCAGGGACGCGAAGAGATTGATAAAACATACAATGAAAGTCACCAATGTTATAAACATAATTGCAAGATTTCCGTTCACATAGGTAAACTCATCCTGTTCGCGGTTATAGTTTTTGGAAATTGTAAGAACGGTTATAGGAAAGGCAAGTATCCATATACCATAGTAAATTGTACACCAAGGGAAATAAAAGTAGAATTCACTTAGAACCAAATCATCTTTTTCATAACTCCAATACATCACTGACATCAGGCACCATTGTACAAGGTAAAACCTTATCTGGTAACACTTTATCATAAACTTTGTCAACATTCTAGTGTGTTATTTAGGCGTAGGATATAAAGGAAAATATTTTTTATTCTGCGTAATAAGGCGTACTGATTTCTAAATTTATGAGTTGTTGGAAATTTTTATCGAGGAACGGAACCCAAGAAGATTTAACTACTTTAATATTTCATATGTATGAGAGCCAAGCCAGTTGAAAAATCTTTGGTTTAAATAAAAGGTCTTGTTTTATACTTAAAGCTGGTCGGAAGGAAATTAAAATATGTTAAGTTTCTATTTTCCGAATTTGATGAATGTATCAATGTATAAATTTTCAGCACACCTTTTCATGTATATAATGGGATAACTACTTGTAATTATAATGTATTCTCTGCTATTTTATATCCATTCCATTACTCATATGGATTTGATATAAATGTTACTTGCTTAATAGCTATGTATTGTATTAAATTATCGACAATGTTGTACTTTGAAAAGTATTGCCAATTTTGGATAACTCGATTATGTGGGTATTTAGTCCTTAAACATACCCCGCGTTTTCAAATCATGCTAACTTGTAAATGAGAGCATACTCAATTGTGCATATAGGTTATACTAATCGCAAATAAGTATATATAATGTATCACTTATTATTTTATATCTAATGCACTGTTTATAGGTTATTCATCGATACTCACGGTATAACCATGTCCTGAATTTTAACATAACTACCTAAAGTAGCTGCTGGTAACTTCTAGATACGAAACTAAATGATGGATGAAAGAGGATTTCCTGAAATTGTGAATCTGTGAATAAAGCTTTCTAACCACGGGAATGAGAAGCCTTAATTCGTGGTTTTTATGTAAACGATGTAGGCTAAGCAAACATCTGTCTGCAAAGAGAAGTCTATCATTTGTGTGTCGTCTTGCAATTTTATTCGAGTACGTAGGGTGGACATTAAACAAGAAAATTGTTATGTTCAACTTTTTCTTATTTAGTGGATTGATCAAACCAATGTCATTTATTTGGTTTAAACTTTTCGAATTACCATAAACGCAAAACTTTTTAATCCATATTCTAGCAATTGCCAATTAATAGTAGATTAGTTTACAATATATGGATTATTTTCTACTATACTAAATGTTAT
This sequence comes from Orchesella villosa, assembly GCA_036850725.1. Classification (NCBI taxonomy): domain Eukaryota; kingdom Metazoa; phylum Arthropoda; class Collembola; order Entomobryomorpha; family Orchesellidae; genus Orchesella; species Orchesella villosa. The sequence continues at coordinate 3,354 of JAANSM010002473.1, forward strand.
ATGATTTCACGATTCGAATGTACGATATAACATGCTTCTAGAAACTCTGATACAATTTCGTCAATATTTGTAGTTATATCAGCTCTATCATCTGGTTCCTCTTTGAATTAAATATGATCGAAAATATCTCAATTTGTAGAAGCAATTCAGGTGAAAATAATATACACACAGTGATATGCTAGGTTATCTGCTCAAACGTTCTGAGTCATAAGAAAAATCATGAATACATAGGGCCTAATTAAGCTAGCAACTGATTGGTTAGTCCCATACGGAAGTATGCGAGTATTGGCATTGGGCTGCACTAGCCCCGTTAGGTATGAATACCACGAGTTAATTAAAGTTAAGGTTGCATGAGCCATTAAAATATATCAATCGTACGATAAGGTTAATGAAGGAACAAGATATAAGGTCACCGAGTAAGTGTGAGTGACAAATAAGATACAAATATTATGACTGGTGGACACTTGAGTTAGAAACCGAAGCATTCTTAAATGTGCGCTGGCGTTACTCAATTGTACGTATAAACAATTAAATTTGTGAAATTTATTATTATAATTAAAATGACATAGCTTGCCAACAATACTTTTGTATAATCTTGTTTAGAAAATATACTACAAATTTTAATTTCTTGCTTTATTCGAGTGCATGATTTACGTTTTAAAACCCATCGTAAGTATTTGTTGTCGAACTCATTAATTTTAAAAATCGTGATATATAACCCAAACTTTGATTTTACACAGCCATTTAAACTAACACATTTGAATTATAACACTGCAACGTGTACTACAATACTTATGTTTTGAAAAGCTGAATTAAAAGGAATATTTGAAGGAACTATATATTGCTTTCCACTATCTACTATGTAAAAGCAACAGCAGCTACAGTTAATTAAATATTTGATTTCAAAATATTATTTAAACGCCCCAAGGTCATCACGTCTTATTGAAAGTTGATTTAGCCCACTCAACAAGCAGTTGTAAGGGTACAAGTTAGCGCCATGTATTGGGATCTTCACATACTCATACCAAATCAAGATCTTATACTAGTTCTTAACTAAAAAACATCTGCACTATTTAAATATGTATACAAGGTAATATGGGAAAGTAAAGCACCTACCATCTACTCAAGTAACGTACTTATATAGATTTATAATCCTTGTTTAAGCCAAACGGTCAAACCCCGCTCACTTAATATTTATATACATAAGACATGTTTGCAAAATGCGTTAAAATATTGCATCGTGATGGTGATGAAATGAAACTCGTAGTCTCAAAATTCGATGCATAGCAAACTTACGACATATTCAACGCTAGTATCCATAAATTCTAAAAATTTATCATTATTAATATTAAAAAAGGTATATGTCGACCTAATGACAACTCACCTAAAGCTAATTGCTGTTTTCCACACGCCTTGCTTCCTAGCATTAGTTTTCATCAGCACCTTTTTGGACTTGTCGCACTCATCAATCATGCCCCCAAACGTAGAACTTTCTTTCAATCTTCATCACGATCAAAGGAATTGTTATGCTACACACAATAAATGCAATGAAGATGTACTCTTTTTCCTCAACCAAATTTTTGCCATACCTAATCAACAGAAACGTGTCGAGAACCACCAATACTAGGCAAACGAAGCAATGCGCCGCAACTCTTAACTTAGAATAGAAAACATTAAGATAGATGCATTGCAGTTCCACACATCTGTAAGTTTGAATGAGTTTGTTGGCTGGTTGGATTCCAAGTTGATTTGTCCTATATAGATTTGTAATTGTCATCCTGTTGCCTGAATGAGTAGATGAGTCCTTAGGCAATATAGCTTTTAGCCAGAGAGCAAAGAAAGCTAAATTGATGAATCCAATTCCCAAGAAAACTGCAAGAGTATTACCCGCAGTAAGGGCGCATACGGCGTAACAACAACTTACTACAAACATTTCTAAGGACACTTTTACCTTAACTTCCAACATATCTTCGAAAATACGATGTAATGGTTCCGCTGGGTGATAGAATGTAATGGCTACACTCATTGGAATTAGGATAGTTGCGGCTGATATTAACAATATTGTATGTTCAAATTGTTGCCGGGGAATGTGAGACCACCGCGAAGCGAACAGACCAAGAGAAAGAAGACGAAGCATGAGATATCATGCTCCATATATTTTAGTATTATTCCTCATTTATGCCGTGGATATTTGTGTGTAATATGCATTTTGTAGAGCTACTCTTGTGTACTTTGACTTGAGTAGCGACTATGAAGATTTACTTGTTACTTTTTTATATTGTATTGTGAAGATTTAGTTTTTTGGTTGTTATACATTTTGGAGATTATGATAATCTCATTGTTCCTAGTAGTTTAGTCAGCTTTTCTCTCCACTTTTATTGGTAGATGTAAAACTGTTTCTTATTGGTTATGAGAGTTTTTGCTGTTTAGTTATAATTGGACAGGTGGATAATTTTGGAGATAGCGTCTCTTTTTCAACTCAGTTCAGTAGTATATAAGACTGAGGATTTTTGTATTATGGTTGACTGTTATTCTGTTTGTTAAAGTAATTTACTGTATTTTTGATCTTGTTTTTGGTTGTAATAGTTGACTAGTCAGTTGCTAGTCAGTTTAGTATTTGATATTGGTCGTGAGTAAAATAGGCATTTTGTGTGAAATTATTTTGATTGCCTTTGCAGTGAAATAAAGTCGAACGTGGTAACATTTAGTGAACATTGCCGTGCTGACATCGTGTTATTTTATCATTGAGCTATCGTCGAGTTTGTGCATACCATCAGCATAAATAAATAATACTGAAATTCGGCATTTCAGTTGTTCCTTCATCTTCATCAGTTATTTTCAATACTAGAAATAGAGCTAATATAAATATTCTGACCCCTTTTCCTTGTACAATTTGTCCATGGAACAGAGCTGCAGAAATAAATAATTCTAGTTGAAGGGAATGTGATTATTATCATGTCAATTAATAATTATTTTTTGAATTGCATTTATCTGTGAGCTTCTTATCCAGCTGAATTAAAATCGACGAATGCTCTCCGGAGTTCGTGCTTGTACTGTTGTCTCAGAGACGAGAAGAGGTTATTGTGACTTATTATTGTGGGGAGTCATAAGTCCAAATGTACTGATTGATCAATTGTCAATCAGAAAACAATGTTTAAAATTTGAATAATTTGTCCGTGCACAAGCTTTCAGTAGATATTTCCTACATGTTTACATGTCTTGTTTTATATACATATAAGAGTTTTTTAAATTTTAGCATTTGTTCGTGGTAGATAACATGCCGTTCAAGCACCTTACAATGAAACTGTGCGGGTGAAGGTTATAAATTACCATACTAAACTATGTATAGAGGAAATAAAGCCGATAACAGAGTAATATTTTAAAAAACTAATTATATACTCACAAGTATTAACAGTTAATTAAATACAATATTTACACAACTACAAATTACAACAAATACAACTATTAATTAAAATATAAATACCCAAATGTCACTACTGTATTATTGAGTAGGCTGATAATTGAAAAATACTTAAAGACGCGACTTTGTAATAAGTGGGCTCCAAGAACATCAAGTCTCGAAACCAGGAAACAATTGACTATAGAATCACGTCTTTTACTAAAAGTCCACCATAAGCTACTCAGACATTTTGTCAGCCAAATGCTTGAGGTACACGTACACGCCGGACCATTCCCTCGTTAGTATACGTTTACCACATTTTGTGTAGTGAAATTGCAAGCAATAAAATACCTACAAATACTTATACCTACAAGGGCTCATACTTTCAGAGAGTTTGCAAAATACATCAAACTATTCTAAAAATATGCAAACTAAGTACTATTGAAAACTTCAATCAACACAAAGACGATAATGAACAAATTGAGCCTCTCAAAATTCCATACAAAGCAAGCTCACAACGTACTCTACGCTAGTATCCATGAATTCTAATAGTGTATCATTATTAATATTAAAAAATGGATACGTTGACCTTATAACAATCCGTCTTAAGCTGACAACTGTCTTCCAAACTTCCTGCTTCCTTGCATTAGTTTTCATCAGTACCTTTTTAAAGTTGTCACAATCCTCAATCATTCCCCCAAATGTAGAACTTTCAATTTTCATCACGATTACGGGAATTATTATACTACATACAAGAAGTGTAATAAAAACATACTCTTTTTCATCAACCAAATTGTCGCCATATCTAATCAACAGAAAAGCACCAAGAACTACCAAAACCAGACAAACTAAACAATGTGATGCGACTCTTATCTTTGCATAGAACACATTCAAATATATGCATTGCAGTTCCACGCATCTGTAAGTTCGAATGAGCCTTTTTGCTGATTGCATACCGAGTTGATTTGTTCTGTATCGATTTGTAATATTGAACCCGTTACCTGCACCATTAGATGGTTCCTTAGGCAACATAGCTTTTAGCCAGAGAGCAGAGAAAGCTAAATTTATGAATCCAATTCCAAGAAAAACTGCCATTGTGTTTCCTGCAGCGATTGCACATATGACGTAGCAACAACTGACTACAAACATTTTGCTAGAGAATTGTACCTTTACCTCCAACAAATCTTCGAGAATTCGGTGAAGTGGATCCGCCGGATGATAGAATGTCACACCTAAGCCGAATGGTATGAAGATTGTGGCGGTACATATTAAGAGTATTGTATATTCAAATATTTTGACTTCTTTTCCTTGTACAATGTGTCCGTCGAAAAGATCTGTGGGTGTAAAAATCATATTAATGCTGTAAATATGGTTAATTATATGGTATACTTAATAAAAAAATACCTGTCAATTTTTTATCCAGCTGAATGAGATTAACGTAAGCTTCCCTCATTTCGTGCTTGTATTGTTGTATGAGAGACGCAAATAGGTTGATAGAACATACCAAAATTGTCATCAATGTTATAAACATAATAGCAAGATTTCTATTCATATCAATTAAATCATCATTCTCACGATTATATATTTCAGCAATTGTGAGCACAGTAAATGGGATTACGAAAATCCAAGCAGAGTAGACTAATGTACACCATGGGTAATAAAAATAATATTCGCTTATAACCAAATCATGTTTTTCTAAACTCCAATACATTACTGAAATTAGACTACATTTTACGAGGTAATATCTAAATTGGCAACACTTTAACATAAAATTTGTTAACATTTTGAAGTGCAGTCAAAGCGAATTAGGTGTGACAATATTAAATATATTTTTATATACAAATATATGAGTAAGTACGAAATTGGTTTCTAAAAAACTTCCGGCAGGCAAAAAATTGGAAGAGCAGCAGAGCGAAGAGGCGAGTGTTTGGACGTACGCTTGGAGTCTTCAGTTAAATGCAAATCTGAAAGAAAGATACTCTTAAATTATTAATTTGTTATTTTTTAGGTCTGTTGTTTTCCAGGTCAACATTTGTCGTATTATTTTCCTATGGTTGTCCAAAGGTTTCTACCTAAAACAATTTCAAGTAATTCATCAAATGTGGGTAGTTTCAAAGCCACAGAATTGAAAAACATTACAACTTACAATTATGTATTGGAAAGGAAATTTTTTTATGTATGATCGCTGAATTGCTGTAAAGTAAAAGGTACATTCGATTGACTTTAATTTATCAAATGATAATACTGAATGGACATTTAATTTATTTTCAGGTACATTCTTCAACTAATATTCGTACATGGATCGTGTACATGTAAGCCTAGTTTTAAATCTGAAATTTCTAGGGATTATCGAAGCTTGAAAATGTTTTCGGTTGATTTTTACATATAAATTCTTTTTCAAAAAAAGTCGGGTTTCAAGTTTCAACAAATAATTTTGCGGTTGAATGTAATATGCTCAGTATATCATATTTTACTACACCAATAAAGCTTTGGCTACCCAAATCATGTAAGAATAAAATACAATATGAAGAACTAGCTCCTACGACGAAAAATAATTTAAATACCAAAATCATATTTATTAGGTCAGCTGTAAAAAAATATATGTGTTCGGTATTTTGTAACGTCCTCTTACGTTTGTATTTGTAAACTGATGATCTTATGTACAATCTCTTGATTTTCTTATATAAATTATATTGGCTGTCGTTTTTCTATCCTATTCACTCTCTCTCACTCTGACTCCGTGAGGAACACGCACTTTTTGCTCTAGGTTGAGCTCATATTTTTCTTGTATAAGATGAATTGATTGATGATTATTGGAATAAACTTAATTGTCATATTGAATTGAAGTCATTCGTTGTGTGATTTATTCTAGTTGAAGTTTTGAAATCTAGATAAGAGATTTGGAACATTTATATGGCGCAGTCGACAGGATTTTTCCAGTGGAAAAACGAATTTTAGTTATTTGTGCAGTGATTCATTTAACGTTAATTGTTCCAGAATGTCGAACACCAAGAAGCAAAGAGGTCCGGTGCGGGCTGCTTTCACTAAGATTGTAAATGATCTGGATGTCAAGTTTCAGGAAGATCCTAAGGACCTTGCAGAAATAGAGAGACTGTTCGACATGTTGAAGGATCGGAATTCTCGATTGCAAATCCTGGACGATAATGTGCAGGGGGAACTCCTTAATGAGGTAACGTCAACGGAGAACGACATCACCGTGGAGTACAATTCAGTTCAGGACTATCGGGATAAATTTCTTGATGTCAACAGGACATACAGGAAAATCTTGGATGAAGAAAAGCAGAATGCAAATGATGAGTTCGAGACTGCATCCGCACTATCATCTGCAAGTATCTCAACAAAGAAGAAGTATAAACTTCCGAAATTGGAGTTTGTACAGTTCGAAGGGAACCCTAAGGACTGGCTTTCGTTCTTTCTGTTGAATTTGGTCATAGAGAACTCTAAGCGTGTGAACAAGAGTATATCGACCTTATACGACCAACTGGAGACACAGTTACGGGCATTAGAGTCGCTGGGAGTGACAAAAGATAAGTTTGTTCCTATGCTCCTATCCCTTGGTTGAGTCTTGCCTTCCGGAAGATATTTTGAAAACCTGGGAGCGGACAAGACATATTGTGACAACTGATCAGACCGATAAGCTTACTAAGCTGATGGATTTCATGCGAATAGAGGTGGAAACTGAGGACAGGGTGTCGCTCGCGAAGGGAATGGCTAACAAACGACCAAGTGCTGCCAAATCGATTCCCAAAGAAGAAAATGATTTACCAACAACGGCAACTGATTTGATAAATGCGGATATCAGAAGCAATTGTGTATTTTGCGGAAAACGGCATGATAGCAGGGACTGTTTTCTGACACAGAGACTTTCTTTGGATGAAAAACGTAACCGGCTGAGACAAAAACGAGCATGTGTTTGCTGTCTTCAAGCAGGCCACAACGCAGTAAACTGTGCTAGCAAACTTCAGTGTCCCATTTGTCCACGGAAGCATGTAGTGATTATGTGCCCTGAGCTTGTTAAGATGAAAAGGGAAGCGGATAATCAGGTGAAGATCCCTACTTTAGAGAAGGAAGAAAATTAAGAAACGGTAGAGAATACTACGCTCTCTGTATGGGACAAAGGACCTGGTTTACTCCAAACTCTCATCGTTAAAGTACGTTGCAAGAATAACACAGTTACTGTAAGAGCAATCATTGACACTGGATCGATGAGATCTTACTTTACGAAAAGAGCTGCTGAAGTTTTGAAAATGGAAAGATATGATACGGTAGACCTAGTTCACTCACTGTTTGGAGGAACTCAAACTGCCCCCATTGCTCACCATCGTTACAAAATTTGGGTATCAGACATCAACGGGAGAAATTCCAATCACGTGGAGGTATTAGAAACTACAAAAATAGCCGGGAATGTTCCACGTGGACATGGTGGACAATGGCTGACGGAACTAGAAGCAGCTGGTATAATTTTGACTGACATTGGAAATGCAAATCGTGAAATACATCTACTGTTAGGAGCTGACGTTGCAGGAACCCTCTTTACCGGCAAACTTCAACGTACTAGAGAAGGGCCAGTGGCGATGGAAACTACACTTGGCTGGACCGTGATGGGACCCACCGCTGATATCAAGTCATGGAGAAACTCTACACCAGATTCATCATTATTAGTTCATACCCTTCATGTGACTGACGCTGACATACAATCTTTGTGGAGACTAGATTTGTTGGGAATAAAGGATCCAGTAGAATCTACATCTAGAGATGAAGTTGAAAAATCAGCTTTAAAACACTTCCAAAACACACTGAGACAGAATTCTGATGGCCGCTATGAGGTTGCACTCCCGTGGCTGGAATCCTCCTTTAGCAATGAACAAAACAATTTGTGGAAAAAGATTGGAAAACTGTTTGAGAAAATTGCGGTCATCTGGATACCTTTCCAAATACCAAGCCGTATTTGATGAATGGGAGCAAGCTGGAATTATTGAGCGTGTGTCACCGCTCCCGTTAGGCCAAGATTGTAGTTATCTCCCACATCGAGCCGTTATTAAGGAAACAAGCAGTACGACTCCAGTCCGTCCAGTTTTCGATGCTTCGTGTAGATCAGAAGACTGTGTGTCAATAAACGAATGCTTGGAACGTGGACCGAATTTGATTGAACTTATACCAGATATAATAAATCGATTTAGATGCAACAAAATAGGAGTTGTCGCTGACATTGCTAAAGCCTTTCTTCAAATTTCGTTGAGGACAGAGGATCGAGATTTCCTGCGATTCCTATGGTGGGAGGAAAGCTCAAAAACACGGTAGAATATCGACATGCGCGTGTTGTCTTTGGTGTTTCCTGTAGCCCATTTTTACTGGCTGCGACAATTAATCAGCATTTAAACGGGATAGAAGATGAGAATCCGAAGATTCTTCATACATTGAGCACATCATTTTATGTTGATAATTGTGTGACCAGTTTGCCAAACATGAAGGAAACAAAAGAGTTTATCGTGAAATCCACAAATATTATGAAGCGAGGAAAATTTGATCTCAGGGGATGGGAGTTTACCGGATGCAAAAGCCCGAATCGTGAAGTAGCTGTACTTGGAATATTTTGGAACACGGATTCCGATGAATTAAAACTGGACTTACGGAGTGTGCTCACGCAAATAGGAGATGACAAATTAACAAAGCGATCGATTCTTTCACGTGTTCAAAAGATTTTCGACCCAATTGGTGTTTGTGCTCCTACAACGTTATTGCCAAAAATAATGTTACAGGAACTTTGGAAGAAAAAGCGTTCCTGGAATGAAGAAATTGATGGGGAAATAGCAATGCGGTATAGAAAATGGCTTGATCAAGTTCCTGAACTTAGCAAAATGTCCTTTCCGCGATGGATTAAGATATGGAAGAGTCAGTAGTTTCTCTACACGTATTTGTAGATGCCAGCAGCGTTGCGTATGCAGCTTGTGCATTTATCAGAAGTGAGGGCGGCCATAATGTTAGTATTCAGTTGGTAGCATGTAAAGTTCGAGTGGCTCCAATTCCGAAAATGAGCATTCCTCGTCTGGAACTGATGACTTGTTTGATTGGTTCGAGGCTGGCAGAGAATTTAAAGAATGTGTTCGGAAAGGAGACGCCATGCTATTTGTGGACTGACTCAAGCAACGCGTTTTATTGGATAACGAAAAATGAAAATTGGGCCGTGTTTGTGTTTAACCGAGTGAAGGAAATACGTAGTTTGACCAGGATTGAACAGTGGAGACACATTCGAGGTGAGTTGAATGCGGTAGATCTTCCGTCACGTGGATGTTCAGCTCATAAACTAATAGCTTTGCGATGGTGCGATATTGATGAAGATGTAGTCAATGTTGAACGGAGAAAGCTTGTGGTATCCTCCTTCGTTACAAGTGAAAGTTTATGGTACATGAAATCAAGTTATAGGAAAATGCTTCGTCTTATTGCATGGCTTTTACGATGGAGAAAACCGAAAATCTTACGACTGAAAGAACTTACATCAGACGAGGAAATCGAGGCTGAACACGTATTACTTAGACTAGTTCAACAGGACCTGCACGAAGGTACCCAAATCGTCAAACATACAAAGGCTTTCAAAGGTTCCGATGGTCTCTGGAGAGTACGGACAAAGATTTTGATGAGAGATGACCTGCCGGATTTTCGAATGCCAATACTAATTTGTGGGGACCATCGCCTGATAGAATACATTCATCTTAAAAGAAGTCATTGTGGACTACAAACACTTATGTGTGTATTGAGAGAGCGCTTTTGGATAACGAAGTGCCGTCAAAATGTCAGAAAGGCGTTGAAGCTATGTGGAATATGTCGACGATTCTCAGCAACAAGAGTCAATCCACCTGATGCCGCTTTACCTGAAGAACGTGTCAATGAATGCAGCTGTGTTTGAAAGCACAGGAATCGATCTGGGTGGACCGCTGTACCTAAAAGATGGCCAGAAAGCATGGTTTGTGGTTTTCACCTGCGCTGTTTATCGAGTAGTGCATTTGGAGGTGGTGACCAGTGCCTCAACCGAAGCCTTTCTTCTCAGCCTTAGACGATTCATCGCTCGTCGGGGAAGACCAACGACGATTTTCTCAGACAATGGGAAAAACTTTGAAGGAGCAGCGAATCTCATGTCAAACGTGGATTGGAGTAGGATTCAGAGTTCTACTGCGTTTGAGCGAATTAAGTGGATCTTCAGTCCTCCAAGTGCTCCATGGTGGGGAGGTTTCTGGGAACGAGTGGTTGGTATGGTGAAGAAACTGCTCAGGAGAGTATTGGGAAGAGCTCGCCTGGACCTAGAAGAATTGCAAACTGTCATGTGTGACGTTGAAGAAATAATCAACTCTCGACCACTGACGTACGTTAGCGAGGATACAGATGATTTTACTGCGCTTACCCCTAACTGCTTTCTAAGAGATGTGGTTTGTGGAGAAATGGAAGACATTGATCAATGTGATGCACACGCGCTTAATCGACGAGGCAGATTTAGGAAAGAAATAAGAGAGCAGTTACGCCGAAGATTTAGACTGGAATATTTGGGGCTTTTGGTTCATCGTTATAATAAACAGCAACATTCAACCTTATCCTTGGGAGAAGTTGTGTTGATTGAAGACGACCTGAAGAAAAGGATTAACTGGAAGATGGGTCGCGTGTTGGAACTCATTCCTGGGCGAGATGGTGTGGTACGTGTAGCAAAAGTCAAAACCGGCGATGGACAACTACTTCGTCCTTTGAAAAGACTTTTTCCGCTGGAATGTCGTGAGAAAGCCCATCATCAACGCGATGACGGAGTTTCGGACAGGGCTTGTATTCTGACAACTAGAAGTGGCAGATTAATTATGAAACCAGATCGATATTAGATGAATTGTAGTTTGACCTTCTCTCTGTTACACGTCAAAGGTGCGAGTGTTCGGTATTTTGTAACGTCCTCTTACGTTTGTATTTGTAAACTGATGATCTTATGTACAATCTCTTGATTTTCTTATATACATTATATTGGCTGTCGTTTTTCTATCCTATTCACTCTCTCTCACTCTGACTCCGTGAGGAACACGCACTTTTTGCTCTAGGTTGAGCTCATATTTTTTTTGTATAAGATGAATTGATTGATGATTATTGGAATAAACTTAATTGTCATATTGAATTGAAGTCATTCGTTGTGTG
>JAANSM010002474.1:0-14936 GCA_036850725.1 Orchesella villosa
GGATTACTTTATGAAACCAAACCATTTAAATTTTTTTAGATTTGAATATACCTAACCTTTTGACCTTTTATTTCCATTTCACAGTTCACTAATATATTTTTATTGTAATGCTCATGAGGATCATTTATCTACATGCATTTTGATGTTTGAAGGAGACTCCAGTGAAGTAAGTGGGGAGATAGAATTTATTATATGTAGTGCAGCAGCAGCCTCCCTTAGTTTGATTCGTCCATTAAATATAACGTAATGTAACAAAGAAAGGAAGGTAGCAAGGAGAGTTAGTATCAACAATCCATTTTCATCATTCCTCCCAGATGCACACGATGATAAGACTTTACATACAATATTATGTAATGATGATGATGTGAGAGAGCAGTCAAGTGAAAGAAAGAGGAAATGAAAGAGTAAGTGAGTCGAAAAAGCTGCAACGATTTTTGGAACAGGAAGTCGTCCATCATATCTAATATTCTTCATAAAGCTTTCATCTTTTTTACTCTCTTTTCCTTTAGTAGTTGAAAAGCTACTCATGTCCCATAATATTATTATCAGCATGCTGATTACAGTATCAGTGAAAAAGCACCATGTACCAAAGCTTTCAGAAAATGAACTCAGGCTTAAGAAGAAGATGGAATATAGATGTTCGCTGGGGACGAAACCTTTTTCGAATTGTCTAAAGCTATGTGGGATTAGAAATTTTGACAGCACGATTTGACGATGAGGCAAAAGCTTAACTTTTTCCGGATTCAAGACTCAGATTTCATATATTGACATATCATCACATTATTTAATATTCAATTCGAATGCACACGTGTGCCCGATTTTAAAGACGAGTTGTGGAGACGAATTTCATTTCACAAGCTTAGTATATTATAGTGGGTTCTAGAAATAAATGAGCTTGTTTGTGGCAAAGTTCCTAAAGACTGCGTGGGTGACTGATTTCTTCTTTGAATCATCACTATGAATCATGTATAATGAGAAGACTACACTTCACTATCCTGTGATATTCGAGCACGTGACTTAATACAGAATATTTTATTCGTAGTATCAGTATCATTTGAGAGTATAGAACTATATATACTTACATATTTGTACATATTACAAATCCTACTATGGAATTTTAGTATTGGCATACGAACGAACAGCGGCATTGGCATTGATCTTTCAGCCATCCAACCCAGAGCTTCCTATACACATTACACATCCTATCAAAACGTGGGATATGAGAGTCTACAAACTGAAATAGTGATCGAGTGATAGTTATACAGAAAGATGTTCCCAAGTTTCATCGAAAAATTCAAAGAACTAGATGGAGAAGGAACTCGGGTAATCAGAGGTTTGAGTTGAGGAAAGCAAGCTAATTTAGAGTGATTCTTGATATGGTCTGAGGAAATTTGTGTTGGAACGCTGAATTACCGGCTTTACTGCGTTTTAATATCAAAACGTGGGATATGAGAGTCTACAAACTTAAATAGTGATCGAGTGATAGTTATACAGAAAGATGTTCGCAAGTTTCATCGAAAAATTCAAAGAACTAGATGGAGAAGGAACTCGGGTAATCAGAGGTTTGAGTTGAGGAAAGCAAGCTAATTTAGAGTGATTCTTGATATGGTCTCAGGAAATTTGTGTTGGAACGCTGAATTACCGGCTTTACTGCGTTTTATCAATGAACTTCAAAAGAAACCCAAACCAGGCAGAGTAAATGGAAGGAATAGCAAGCAGTGTGTGTGTAAGCAAGTGTTGAAAAAGAACAAGATGCTTCTCAAGAAAACTCTTCTGTTGTTCGCCACTTTGGATATAGCAATCCGACTCACAGAAGGAACTTTACCAAGAAGTCTTAATGCATGGGGAATCACTGGGAGCAGTGGGTTTTCTCACATCGAACCTACTTAACTTCAGTATCAGTCTCAGTAATCAAAGCAACTTTGTGAGAGATCGGTAATGACACAAAAAAGTGAATACCGACGAACGTTTACCATTATACGCCCAGATGTTGCTTACAACTTAACTTCCTTCTCGATCAAAATCAACATCCAACAAACCTACTGATGCTCTATACGTTCAGGAATTGTGTAGGTACACATTTAGCTATTCAACCTTAACTCTTAACGGGTATAAAGAAAAATGTACGCAACTAAGAATGTTGTCTTGTAAAACCTTGTTCATAGGTGATACGACTAGCGTTTCACCAAGTGCCAAGGGAGTTGTTTACAAACAGATTGACGATTTGTGTTCATGCATTGGAAATCTTAAGTAGTCAACAGAATTCTTCATGCTTACTTCATTTCATGTACCTACTTACACATAACACATAACTCAATCTACGTCTTTCATTTTGATATGATAATGAATGATATAATACAAAATGAAAATCATAAGCCTATATACTTCTTATATATACAACGTTAAACGTGCGTTTTATGCAAACTACAACTTTATGGCAAACAATATTTTCGTTTCATCTAAGCGCCCTGGGATGCTAATGTATTGCGCACATTTCAAATATATGAATACCGAGTATTGTAAAGGAGAAAGAATTCGTGAATTCTGACTTCCTTGTATTTGTCCTTGTATTTTGTATTGTCACAGATATAAAAAAATAATATGCATTCGTTCTGGGAAAATGTGTTTGTTAGCATGTATTGCGTGCACGATAAAAGTTAACTATATATATATTCATGAAATTGATTACCTATCTGTGTACGAGTTTGTATATATACTAATTTTAAAAAGGAGTTCTTAAGCTTTTCAAAAGTTGCTGTGATCATTGAAGCAAGAAGGCAAACGATATATTTGTAGATTTCACGAATCAACTGCAAAATCTTAACTTTCCATCGATTTGACAAGGTACGTTTGAATATCATATACCACCTTTCTCCTTTTCTTTTTTGATCTGTTATCATCAATATTAGAGTTTCTTTGAAAAAAAAGAGGAACCCAGCCAATTCTTCTCCGTCACGTAATGGGAACATGCAAACGCATACAATATAATACTTTCACCGTCGCCATTAACTTCACTACATGTTGTTCCCTCTCATACTCTATTCTAGCATTATGTTTAAGTATCTACACCGTTTTTTCTACAACTTCTATTTCAAACATCAGTTTGTTTTCTTATTTTCGTTCTCTTTTATCCTCTTCTCAACACACAACACATTTCCTTTGTATCTTTCTCGCTCTCTTAAGTTTGATTCACTTTCAACTTTATGCGTAACTTTGTGGAAAAAATTATACGATGATGTTGATGGATAGAGAGTAAGTATGGAATGACAGGATAGTAGTAGTTGTAAAGCATGCGGTTGGTTAGCTAGCAGCATTAGCACAGTAGTCAAGTGTATTATGCTTGTTTTCCTTCGTCGCCAAGTCCTTTCTTTGCAAAGAGCTCTAGCGTGCAAGGATGTTATGTGAGTAGTTTTTCTATGTATTTGTAATATGTTATTACAATTTCAGCATGACTGAACCAACTTCCAATTTATCTGTCTTTTTGAAATAAGTGTACTTGTCTGTTCGCATGACTAACATGAATAGGAGAGAAATGCATGCAGCGCAAGCAATATTGTACTTTTATAAGATTGCTCAATGGTTGGTTATATTTGGTTTGAATTTGTATCAATCTGCAAAGGCAGAAGGGGACATAAAAAAATCATGCTGGTTGAGATTTATTTTTGATCTACTGACTGACTGACTCTTGATGCTTTATGGTACGTAAATCCTCAAACAGGAGAAGGGTATATATAGTTAGTTACATATTGAATGAACATATGGAATCATCATTAAAACGTTTGTAGAATGCGGAAGAGAAAAGTTAACTGAGAATAGTAAATAGTTGTATCGAATACACAAAAGGATGTATTGTATATTACTATATGTACATCGTCGTGCGAAATTCTCTTCACGCCAAGGATTTGAAAGGATTAATTGTGTAAATTTGACGGAGCATGAATGCATGTACGCACATTCTGTATAGACTTTTTGTATGCAATATATATGCATCCCTCGATATATATGATTAAGTTTTGGAATGGAGAAAGCAAAAAATATCATCTGTTTGGTGTTTCATCATCTATACCACCCTACAGGTAAGGAAGTCATTGTAGCAATTGTGTGGATTTCTTTTCTTTACTGTATCAACACAAGGTAGCATTATGTGTGTGAGCCACCTCATTTTTTGCTTTTTCCTTCCAGGAACAACCTCATCCGTCATCATCGACATTTCCACTTTATTCTTTGACAGTTCATCATATTTCACATCTGGTGCTGTTACACAGCTACCAATGACTGTTTCCATATAATATATATGTACATCGTTACTGTATACACTGCTCGCTCCTTCTCAGCTTTCTGTCTCTTTACCCCGGAACACTTTTTCTTTTCCTGTGATCCTTGCCTTTTTCTACCCCATCATTATGCTTTCACAAACCGTCATCATGACTTTAAACGAGTGGATACTG
Source organism: Orchesella villosa (assembly GCA_036850725.1). Classification (NCBI taxonomy): domain Eukaryota; kingdom Metazoa; phylum Arthropoda; class Collembola; order Entomobryomorpha; family Orchesellidae; genus Orchesella; species Orchesella villosa. The sequence continues at coordinate 4,449 of JAANSM010002474.1, forward strand.
TGTAAGTATATATAGCGTTGATACACCATTGATATATTCGTATATATCTTTGAGTTACACTACAATTATGGTATAGTCACCGTCGCTGTGCTGGCTGACAAGCAAAAGAATTTTTCTTTTTTCTGCAACGTTTTCGTGCGCAAAAATATATTAGAATGATTACACTAGGTTTCATCCTGAAGGAAAAGAAAACACAACATGTTACTAATTTTCTCAACTCATCATGACTCTTCTGTGGAAGAGTAGTCACGTTTTCTTGAGAAAAAAATCCCAAATTGCGCTGCTATGTTTGTCTTGAGATGGCAAACAATAAACGATTTATAGCAGTGTGGTTAGCATCAATTTTTCTTTGGCTTAAGGCAGCTTAAGCATTAATACATCCAATACTGTTGACAAGTCCATATTTTATATAGTAAAATTGTTGGTGACTATTTTAGGCTATCAGAAACCTTTACCAACACGAGGTTGGTACCTTTAACGTTTTCTCGACAAACAAATACCATTTAAATTCTCGCGCTGTAATAATAGCAGGAGTGTCACGTCAGCCTCGTCGACACACGTTTTTCGACTCCAATTGTCTACCATCCAAAAACAAATTTAACTGCAGTTATATAAAAATTATAATGCCAAAGTTCAAATTACTGTAAAAAACACGTGCAGATACCAACACCACCCAAATTTTTGAAAAGATGAAACGAACCATGTTTGAGACCTGCATCTTAATTTTAGAAGATATCTAATGCAACTTGATAGTCACTCTCTTCTCTTCTATTGTCCTTATTACGGATGCAGCAAGTCTTGAGAAAGTATAAATTGGTGTAAAGTATGTGGTAGCATGAAGAGAAAGAAGCGTATGATGATATCAAGAAAAGCTTCGTGTTTGCAGTTAGTACTAATACTTCTTCTGTAACACAACTTTAGACAAAATACCAAGCTCTAGCCGACATGGAAAATATAGTGCATGGCGTGTGGAGTATAGAAATATATAAAGTTGCATGGCTTTTACGTGTGTGTCTTCGGTCCAGTGATCTTTTTGGTCTATCTACTACACCACTACCACCACCATTACAACACCATCATGAATCCATTCATTTATTCTCTTTTGCGTGCTATACGTACATATTATGCATCAAACGGTATCTTGTAAAAAAAAGTGTAGTAGAAAGCACTTTGAGAAGTATGGCAAAGCATAGAACTAAGGAAATGAGGGATAAAAGAAAACTTTCTTTTAAAAAGTTCAAAACTTGATTTCCTCCTCATAGTTTTTCTACTTTTCCGTAATCTGGCCAGCTCTTTCTCCCTATGTTTGTCTACCATAACAAAGTGTGAGCTGGATCAGTAAAGGGAAACGTGCGAGTGGGTCGTAAAATGGTTCCCACTCAGCAAGAATGGATTTGGTTCAAATAGGAATAAAGTATTTTTATTAGAATTAATTAGTTGTATGGTATTTCAGCCAAAGTTTTTGGGGTTTGAGGAAATCTTTTACTATTTTATGTACTGAATGGAAGGAGGACTTTTTTTACACAGGTAATTGAAATCGAACTGAAAGCAAAAAAACTGTTGGGATTCGGCGGAGTAGTGCAGTATAATTCCTTCCGATTAAAAGTAGTAGAGGCGATGGAGCTCTTGTGAAGTTAGCGTAAAAGCTTATCTCTTGTTGTTTGCAATGTAAGCAATTTTTCGGGGTCACATTATTGTCCACCCAAGTTGATATCGATAAACTGTTAATAATGCCCTTTAGTCCTGCAGTGACAACTTTATGATATATGGTTGGGATAAATCATTTGCCAGTTCTGGTCAACTAGTTTGAAATGAATGGTTGAATGGAGGTGCAGCCACCTCCGGATGATAAAGTAAGATTACCAAAAGGGAAGGAATAAACTGGCTCATAGTTTTTAGGGAAACCTTTTACAGAAAACCTTCCTGTTTCCTTTTCCTTCCCCCTATTTTCCCGATCCGCGTTTTCTCCTCTTTTCCGCTCTACCCAAATTACTGGTCACTATTACAAACCACACAAAACTCCCATTAAGTGGGCAGAGTCGTGAGAACCCAAGACATATATCAACACACACCGCGCTCGAATGTGAATGTGTGTGTGAAGTGACATTATACGTACACATATCTTGCTGCTCTAGTATTTTCGTCGCCACAATTTTACCCGTGTGATATCTGTCGTTTGAAAAGATTTTGTATCACGTAAAGTACGTGGCAACATGAAAATATCTTATCTTTCACCACCCTCCCTTTCCATCTTACCTTCTATCGTGGAATTTTGAGAGAGGGAGAGAAAAGCGAACGCAGGCAATATATACTATATATATATGCGTATATATATCACCGCTACAGCCCATTCGTAAATTACAATCATATATATGACTCAGTGCGCCTTAAATATAGGATTTCTTTTATGTGTGTGATTGCACAATAAAGCAAAGAAAAGGATAGGAACGAACAATCTTATGCGTTACTTGATAGAAGCTACTTCTTTCACAAACGAGCCATTATTGCAACTTGCTGTGCTGCCAGTTGCTACATGTTATTGTGATGTATGTAGCATGTAGCCTTGCAGTTGCTGCCACCGGTGACCCTTCTAACTTGAGACTTATACATACTTTTATATCATAACCTGCAGAAAGCCGCACATCAGGCCAAGCCAACTACAAGAGTTTTCTTAGAAGGACATACCATTACACGTAAGAAAGATGATGAAAGTATGAGTAGGGCAGAGCGAGAGCCGTTGTTGCGGATTCAAAAGTGCACATATATAAAGTACTTCATAGAGAGTGAGAGAGCATCCAGCTCATAACAACCTAATATTGCATTACTACTTTGCTGATGTAAAAATGTAAGGGAAGGGGGAGGTAGTAGTATACAACTAGATTCTAAGAGAAAAGGAGAGAGAGGAAAAGAACGTGTAAAAAGTTCAAAGAAGGGAAGGAAGGAGTCAAGCCAAATGGCATTTGACAAAGGTGGCTTTAACGAATTCAATGGCTTGAGGCAAACGGAGGGTAAAGAGACACCCAAATAGAATGGATATTTAATGGATCATAGCAAATCCTTAGAGCATCCAAGAGAATTCATTCATGCAGCCAGTCATCCAACCAAACCACCCAGCAAGAAAGTGTGCGAGTACACAAGGAAAAGGTAGGGATTCACAAATGCAAACTTAAGAAGTGAGTGCAAGATCTTTGCTTTTCCTCTCCTTTGGTTAGTTTGCTTGCCTTCCATGTCTTGACTGACTATTACCTCAGAGTTTGTTACAAGATTGCGTCCCTTTCTTCTCCTCTCTCAAATCTATATCCTTTTGAGGGAGATGAGGAATAAAACACACACCTTATATATTACTCTCATCCGTCTTCAAATGATTGTGAGTAGTGGATGGCAAGGATGTGATCTCTGAGTGTGTGGTTAAACATTTGATGTATTAAATGTATCGATAAATGCCATATGAATGACTGTGTATATGAGCTGAGCAATGTAAACGAACGTAAAAGACATGATGCTTCTGCCTCAAGTTTCTTCTACCTCTCCCATGCCGCCTCTTACGTTAGTTTTCTTTGCCCTAGGCGAGTTTCTCGAGACTTCAGAGGTTTACAATAAAACCTGCCTTTCATGCCATTAGGTGAGCAACAAGAAGGTCGTCTTACTTTACTGCATACTACTGAATACACACTATGAAGAGTAAGGATAAAATACTCATACGAGCGGAACTTGCTTTTTTGCAACACAGAATATAAAAATAGATATTACACGGTTGCGTGAGAGAAAATAGTTAAAAAACAAGGGAAAGGTAAAAAAGGACCACACACACAACTTTAAGAAAGGATTTAGACCAATTTCTTGTAGTTGTCGGAGATTTATCTTTTCTACAGGGGATGACTATCTTCTTCACTCCAAAAGCTTTTGAAACAAGTATACATATAGTAAAGCTTAGGTACATTATATATTATGTACCTACGACAAGTATCAACTTCATCTCGTACCTACGTTTATCCAATGTACAAAGGAAGAGCAACTAAATATATATTTTATGTACGTATATTGTCAGGAGTTTAGAGACGTTCTACACTTAATACCTACAAAGCTCCAAACAAGGGTACAAAAGCATACTGCATTTCAATGTAAAATGAATTTCTCCAAGTTGTTTAATACATTTAACCGTTTGACTTTTGAAAGGGATCAAGAATCAAGTGGGGGGATGGGATGGTCGACATGCATTAGATTGGAATTCCCGAGTAAAACAATCATCATCCACGAGCACTGTTGTAAGTCAAAATGAAAAACTACTGTGGTTTTTCCTTCGTCTTTCTCTATTTACATGATGCACGCCAAAGATAATATGGAGCGTTACCAAAAAGGCTTGACTAAACTCTTGGACCCAGTATATTTGATAAGTGTGCAACCAGATATCTATGAGAGGGAGCAACTTTTATTTAACGAGGATACTTTTGGGTTTTTATGTACATATAATTATATTAAAGCGGGATCAAACGTAAAGCCCTGTACTCTGGAGGGAGTATAAATTGTAAAGGATTTTCAAGTTCCGAAACTATGTAAGAGCTAGAGAGAAAGAGAGAAATCTAATGAAAATTACTTTTTAAATAATTAAAAGCAGAATGGCAACTTTCCCTGTATCTTTTTGTACTATACAGTATTATATGCATTGTGCCCCTAACACATTTTGTATAATATGTAAGCTACATATTTATACAACAGACATATCCGCTACCTATTGTTAGTGTCTGGAAAGGATAGGAAATTGTAAATTATTGTGAAGGACGCATGCAGTCTGTGGAATTAAAACGGTACCTTCTAGTTAGCCATCATCATCAAAGAAAAAAGTTGGAACAGTTTTTAGCCTNAAAAAAGTTGGAACAGTTTTTAGCCTCGTCTGGCACAAATGCCATTACTATTGGACGTACATGCGGGTACATTTTGATAGGTACATATATTAAATACTATATCTTATACTATAATATATAGCGGACTATACTCTTATATGTTTGTATGGTAAATAGGATACACATTTATACATCTTCTTTTTCATTGCATGTATTTTATATCCTTACTTTAAGCTTGGCCATTGGGAACGGTAAGTTGGTAACGTTCATACATGCATGTAAACTTGATCTACTTGCATATATGTACATATGTACATGTAGTTTGTGTACAAAACAAGCCACACGCGATTAAAGGCGAAGTTTGATAGCTTATCGTGAGCGAGAGAGTGTATTATAATATGTATGTTTGTTTTCTTTGACTCCTGTTACTATTACACTGAGTCAGTACAAGTAAGTCGAACCGCATCACCTCTCTTCCTTTACCATAATGTTGTCAGAGATTGGTGGTGATGGTAAAAGCAAAAGCTCGAGAGTTAGAAGGAAACAGCAGCAGCAGCAGCAATCTGACTGAAAATGTAATGAAAGAATCAAAAGAACCAACAACAAGGTCCCATGGGATATGAGAACGGAGCAATCATCTCAATGAAAAAGTCCATGCTACCCATAGGTTCCCTTGATGATGAGATGGTGATGCTATTAATGCCATATTATGCTGAGTTCTTTCCCTCTTGCTTTCTCCTCTCCTCCTGACTGCTCTCTTCTCACATGAAATAGAAATCCCTTTATACAGCCGGCTGGTCAGTAGTGTACGCTGTGCAGTGACCAATGAGTAGGATTTAGGAACAAACTGAGGGAACTAGTTTTCAGTTTCTTGGGAAATGTAATAAATGTCTGTAGCACGGTGGTTGTTGTATGTAGAATGTAATATCTATTATATGTTTGTAGAAACGGGCGATGAAGAGGAAAAGAAAAAGTATATATGGACCAAGTTTTAGTCAGAGAATCAGTAGTGTATATCAAAAGGTAGAGAAGAGAAAGAAAGGAAACTTTGGAGTTTACCTCTTGCAACTTTTCTGTAAAAAATAATAGTTACTGACCAATCCAAGTAGAAGTGGTGCAAAACTACAGATTCTTACAAATGTAGTTACTTTTCACCTAAACCACCAAAAAAAAGCTGAGAGTTCTTAGTTCTTAGAGAGACGCTTTTTCTCCCCACTATATGTTAAAATGCTTAGGACGTCATTGGAAAAAATCATTGCACTTCAACTTAGTATATGCTCTAATAACGAAAATGTTGGATGAAAAAAAGTTACTTTTTGTAGGCTACACTCATACATAACAAGATGTATGTAGGAAGGTAAACTATATCATCTCATAAACCATTGGAATAGCCTAAGATAAAAGTGTCTGAAATAAAGGCCATACATACACACATCACTAGCCAATCTCAGGACTTTCGCCCATTCTTGCGATTTAAGATTTGGCAGGATAGTTGATTCCACAGCCAGCCAACTAAACCGAAGAGCTGCTCACTACAGGCGTGCTAGTTAAGCTTGTTTATAACGGCATTTTCTATATTATGAATGTATAAGCATACAACAAAATGTGAGTTACATGTTATAGACAAAAGTATATAGCTAATGGATAAAGTGTGTATATCCATACATACATTTATCTATACACGTGTATATGTGTACACTGAAGAAACAAGCTAATCTAAAATAACTCGCCCAAGAGATTTCTCTATTTTTTCTTCTCACAAATTGACAACTAAACCGAAGAGCTGCTCACTACAGGCGTGCTAGTTAAGCTTGTTTATAACGGCATTTTCTATATTATGAATGTATAAGCATACAACAAAATGTGTGAGTTACATGTTATACACAAAAGTATATAGCTAATGGATAAAGTGTGTATATACATACATACATTTATCTATACACGTGTATATGTGTACACTGAAGAAACAAGCTAATCTAAAATAACTCGCCCAAGAGATTTCTCTATTTTTTCTTCTCACAAATTGTATCCCTTCACACAGTCTATAGAGATGGTAGGAGTAGGAAGGAAGCAAGCCTTTGAACAAGCTTAACAAGACTTCCAGGTGGACTGGGCAAGTACCACGATAGCTTAAGATAAGTGATCGATGGTTTGATTTGAGAATTAGATTCGGATAAAAGTTCAGATTAAACCTTTGCTGACCATAGTTCTTTTTTCCTTGCTCTTTCTATGTTGCGTTAACGCAAGATATATAATGCTGTGTTTCTCTGTAGCCACACACAACTGTCTTTAGGATACTTTTGACATTTCTTACAATTAGTGTAACCTGTGAACAAGACGCTAAAAAATGAGCCTTCTCTCAAACTAAACGGCAACTTGAAAAAGAGAAACATGCTATCTATAGTGATATATGTATATACTTTTATTATGCACATCTAAATGACAGACGCTAAAAAATGAGCCTTCTCTCAAACTAAACGGCAACTTGAAAAAGAGAAACATGCTATCTATAGTGATATATGTATATACTTTTATTATGCACATCGAAATGACTATACTTTGGTAGGGACAATAGTTCTGAAACGATCTCAAGTAAAAGATCTTAATAACAATATATCTTTCAACAAAATGGCATGTTTTATCCAACAAAAACCATACAAGAAGGATAACCGTTTATACAATTAGGGCCACATGTAACAGCCTTCAAAAGGGTATATATAATATGTGCTATATATGCTATCGCTACAGCAGTTCACTTGAAACAACGGTTATAAACCATAATCCAAGTAAGAGCTACCGTTTTCACTTGTCTAAGTGCGTGTATGCACTTTTAAAGGTTTGATATGATGCTGAGCTTATCTATCCATCACTTTTGTCAAGCTTTCTCCACAAATTCCCTTACCACTTCGATTCTACACAATCTAGAGAAGTTGTCCACACATCTCTGAAATATTTTGTCGTGTAATGCATCTATATGTTTACGGCTTCTGTAGATCATTCCCTCCCTAATCAACTTTCCCCGCTTTGACAGCCGACGAGTTTGTGATTTTCAGTTATTTACTACAATTTACAACTCTACGTGTAATGCATCTATATATTTACGGCTTCTGTAGATCATTCCCTCCCTAATCAACTTTCCCCGCTTTGACAGCCGACGAGTTTGTGATTTTCAGTTATTTACTACAATTTACAACTCTAGCACATCAAATGCAAATGTTATTTTATTCATTTTCGTCTCAGCTTGAAGAGCTTAACTTGGCTTACGCATGTTAGCAACTTGATGCAAATGGGTTCCAAAAATTTATGAATTGAGTCAGGTTTTTGAAGCTGCATGCTTACGATTAGTGTTTATGTATATGTTGTCAAGTGCATTCGAACAAAAAAGCTATTTGTGCACTTCTTTCAACTTCATCACAGCGAGTTGAACAACAAAGGCCTTTTGTTATCTAAACGTAAATAGAATTACACACTAAAAGTGAGAGCTACTTAGTAGTAATATGCGAGTTGGAGACGATTATGTAATGGTGGGGACTGCCACTGTAAAAAGCTCTTTCTCTCTCTCTCTCCCCTTTCTTCCACCATTTTAGTCATCTTCCTAAACAACAGCGTTGATGCTGTTAACTCAGCTCACTCAGCTCTTCTCCTTTTTCCTCAGCACTATATCGTTATTACTGCTCAATATAAACTGCAACGCTTTCTCTTGAGAAAAATTAGACAATACAAACTCTGAGAAGGATCTTTCATCATCATGACAATTTGTTGCTATTCTCGGATCCCTCAGGAACACCGACGGCTGTAAGGTTGCAGTTGCTAACTCACAACTTACCCACACACTACCAGCTAGCTATAGACCAAGCCGCTCATCCTATCACGAAGTTTAGCTGTAGGCTGTGAAGAGCAGGTAAAAGTGAGACGGGAGAAGAAGAGGGTATTGTATTTTGTAGTGGTATAGTATGACAGGGAAAAACGAGGCAGTTGCATTAAACAAATGACTATGTATGGACTTGGATTGTATCTCCACTCCAGTTCTCTCACCACTCTCCCCTTCTTTCCAGCTTGATGCAACTGTTGATAATGATGATGATTATGGTATGGAGATGCTGATGATGATGACGATGATGTTGTGATGTCATCTGGAGTGTAAAGCATGTCAGCATATTACTTCAAGTTTGTTGCATTCCATATATTCACTCATTTTTCGTTGTGACGGATTCTTTGAATTCATTTGAATCATTTTAGAAAACTTCATCCCATTTTGTTAAAACTTTTCAAAGAATATAAACGTTTAGTAACTTGTTTTAATAAAGTCTTAATAACTTGTGGTGTTAGAAATTTTAATTTTCACCATTTCTTCTTATTGCTACAAAGGTTGGTGGTAGGCTATTTATAGAGTTAAAAGTAGATGCAATGAAAGGGGATTGTAACTTCACGAAAGAAGTTTCAATTTTATATAACTTTAGCTTCTTAATAATGGGCAGAAAAAGGTTGGTGGTAGGCTATTTATAGAGTTAAAAGTAGATGCAATGAAAGGGGATTGTAACTTCACGAAAGAAGTTTCAATTTTATATAACTTTAGCTTCTTAATAATGGTAAGAACAAGAACCGTGGGAACATTTATTAGTTCGCTAGCGTTAGGTAAATACTTTGTACGAAAGTTACAAGGTAAGATGTGCCATGTGGTGTAAGTAACATAGTAAATAAATGATAATAATACAGCACAACTAAGCGAAGGCACATGATTGAAGTGAAAGCTAGATTCCAGATTCCATTATATCCACCTCACCACACCTCTCTCTAATGGTGATGTGAGCATGTGAAGTCCTCTCGGCTTCTATTGTAAATAATCTCAGAATTGATTGAAATCTGAGAGGATAAAATGGATTCGCAGGAAATGGGGAAGGGATAGGTGGTGAAATCGGAGCAGGAGAAAGGTTCCACCTTTAGTGTTTGCTCACTTCCTGTGTTTACCATGAAACGTGTATGAGTTACTTTTCTAAGCTATCTCTGTCAGATCCTATCAGTGTACTATTAGTCTTTTAGTAGAGAGGTCATATAAAACTCAAACCGACAAAAAGTCTTAGAAGTGTTAAAATGATGAAGTGTCTATATATGATTATGTTTGTAATTTTGATATCGTGATGTGGCGACTAACCTTTATACTTCCGTTGGTATTAAAAGAGTGGCTTGTCTACGTGTACGTTATTTGAATTAGTGTCTTATATAACTTATAACATACTCGTATCAGAGTGTAGATTGGAGTAGACTTTCTCGCATGTAAAATTGTACATAGCTAAACATGTATGTAGTCGTTGGATCTATATAACTCGCATCCGTCATTCTCTTCCAAGACAAATCTCTTACAAAAAAGTATTTGCTTCAACATGGTTATATAACAAATAAAATATATTCATTGAGAATTTGTTTTAGCTATAAAAGCGTCGGCAAATACGAACAGAAACTGTATGGTCACGCGAAAAATTGCGTATGTGCTACACAGCAATGTTTCATCCGTTTCATCATTGTTTCATATAGTTTCAACTAGGATGTTCCAGTAGAAATGCGAAATACCCAGTAGAAATGAATGTAATACTGCTTGAGAAATGAATCTGACAAAAATGGTGGAACAGGAAATGGAGAAAGTCGCCAT
>JAANSM010002475.1:0-14935 GCA_036850725.1 Orchesella villosa
AAAAGTTGAGTTCTAAGGGTATTTCGGATATAGAAATATTTGAAGAGGGTAAGTAATTTTACTTTTACCCCCTGTCGCAAGAAATTTTCCCCATGTTAATCTCCATACGAAAACGGAAAATTTTCGAAAGTGGGCTTCGAAAATCAAAATGTACTGTAACTTGGAAACAATTGGCCATACATTAGCCCATTAGCCAAAACTTACTTCTGTGTCCCTAATCAGCCAAATCGCAGAGTTGTAGTATTTGTAGTTACCGAGTTATAAACTTGGGTTTGTATTTAAAACAGTATAGGCAGAATCAAATTTATGAGTTAGCTCTACGTTTGAAGAAGGGGAAACTGCTGCAGCTAATTGGGATTAATGATTACCCAGAAAACAGAGCACCCGCATCCGGAATACCTGAGTTGCTTTTTTCGAAATGTTTGCAGAGGAACTTTTAATGTTCTTTCAAAGAAAACGACGTAAAATGAAATATTTAACCGTTCTCGTTCTTACTGAAACGTTTTAAATGACAAAAATAGACTTGCCTTAATGGATCGGTTAATCCATAAATTTGATTTGCAAATCCGTAACAAATGGAAGTTTGTTTTGTCATTCATAGGAATATCTGGTATTATGATCATAGAATATATTTTATTTCAATCCGAGATATTTCGAAAAATTAATTAATTTCTGGCTCCTAAGCATTGTAGTTTAATTAATTGTAATTTCCAAGCCCTTATGTAGTAATTCTGTGCCATGTAGATGGCATGTTAGCCCTATTGAAGCAATATTCAATAAAATGCCACCAAAATATAGGTAACCAAAAATCGACTCGGTATGTATGACCGCTTTTAGACTCCAGACCCCCCAGTTTTCAAACCGTGGTTGCGTGTCTGACGAAGACTTTGCTTATTCTAGCAAACGGTGGCCTTTTATACATGTACTCTGACTCGGGGTACTTTAATACGGTTCAGATAATACGGACACTCATTTAAAATCCTATACAAACAAACATAACTTCCAACTTCCCAATCCCAAGAACTTACTGACAGACTCCAAGTTACAAGCACCATAAAGGGCCAAAAAAGCACATACCTTTGAAAGAAGCAAGAGATCACGGAGTATAAGATACAACACCCAGTTGGCCCACTGCCGACTTGGAAGATGGATTTCTTGCATGCTACCTTTGACATGATCGCTCTTTTTTCCTTGTCGTTTTTCTTTCTTTTTCGTTGGCTTCAGCTTTGCATCATCCGACTCGAAAGCATCTTTAAACTTGCAAAAGTCACCCCAGCATGCGTTAGATTTCCATCTAGAAACGAGTGTCAAAATTCTTCGGCTCAACATCATCGCCTTCTCTAGTCTCAGCTGCGTCCCCTTTCTCAGTATATATGCGTGGAGAAGTTCCCCTTCAGAACGAAACGTGGATGTCTTCTCATCCAGGTTATATTTGCTTAGTTTCGACCATGCCTGGAATATCCTCCTATTACAAAAATATAAAACAGTGACAAATATTTCATATCTTGTAACATGGAACCTCCTTTTCTTTCTTCTCGCCCTTACTAATTTCTAACAAAAATTAATATAATTTCATTTTGCTTTCATACTTGCGAACATCTTTATCCTCTACGGACACCGTCACAAATGGAGGTGGCACTAGCTTGTCAAGTTTATTAAAAACTTTTGCAGACATTTTGTGTGCTAAAAACTGATATGAGAATAAGATTAAATCTTAAATCTGATGAACCTAGAGGCAGAGGAGTTGGCAGTATTCAGTATTCTCAACACAAAAATCATCATNGGAGTTGGCAGTATTCAGTATTCTCAACACAAAAATCATCATATCATTTTACTGCGTTCTATTGCAATTTCAGTCAACAAAATATTTGTATTTAATTTTGCTATCTTCCGCTCTCTCTACGTTCTACATCCAACATCCAACTAATCCAACATCTTTACACTACACATGACATGACACAACGCGCAACGTAGTAGAGTCAAAATGCACTTTTCAGTTGTGATTACAAATACAAAGTTAAACAGACACAGAAACACTCATCACCTGTGACTTGTCAGTTTGTCACTTGATGAAACAACGAGTCAATAAATCGCAATCGTCATGTGGAAAAAACAACAAACAGCTGAGGAGACCTTGCATTTACAAGGAATTCTTTAGTTGGTTGGTTCAGTTTGTTTCGTTCATTTGTAATGCACTTTGCAAATCTGAAGCAAAGAAGTTCCTTACAAATCACAACAAACACTTCAGAATAATCCTTTCCTTCTTCGGCACTAACAACTCAAGCACACATGACACATGCACATGATGTATAAATGTTATGTTCAGCTCCCGCCTTCCTTTTGGGTTTTCTTATGCCTCAAGAGAATCCAGACGGTGGTGGTTGTGGTGCATTCTTAGTGCTTGCGTCATTGCTATGAGCAAACTACTTCATCCTGTATCACACACGGGTGTACGGACTGGATGGATGATTGTTGAAAAACGAGCAGAGATTGAAAGGTGTACAAATAATATACGTTATTTGAATGCTTAATCTTAATACATGTTATTAAATTGTCTGAAAATGAGCTCACCACCAGGAAATTACCCAGATTTATTTGCTGAGGATAATCCATCAAAGTTTATAATTTATAGGAGCAATGTAGTAGATTTACTACATGCTTTCTCTAGGCATTCTCAGACTATCTTGTGGCAGTTGTGGGTTTTTGCGTTGCTGGAATGCATATATTCCGCTGCGACGCAAAAACTCCTGCACATATGAAATCTCATTTCATGCAGTTGTGTTTTACTGTATTCACTCCTCTATTCCATTGCTTTGCTCTAGATCTGGATAGGTCGTGGGTATTATAGGTAGTTAAGATTAACACAGACTCACAGACTCTAATACATAACATTATGCACATCTAACAAACTAACTAATAGGATTAGCAGAGGCTTTATTTAAAGTCACAAACATGCAGTTATTGCAGTTTCTAGACGCTAGAAGCAGAAGAAACCAGCCTTTTGTATTTGCTCACACATAAGAACATATTCTTATAAACTCCTGAATTAAGATTTTATATTTTATTAGTTAGTAATTAGTACCTATTTGTACGGTATGTACATATATGTAACATGCTGCGCTAGCTTTGAGACAACGTGTTATTGGATGGATCCATTATTACCTTTCCGAATGTGGCCTGACATAAAAAGTATAATAATGAAAAGATTGTGGTACACAGAGGAAGTTGCGATTCCATAAAAAAAAGGTTACAATTTGCACGTTGCTTTCATTAAAACACGCAGTAAAACGATGCATAGACGATAATTAAAATAGTGCCTGGATATTTATGATATCGCATTCCAAAAGCATGCCCGAAGCTTATCGTACCTTGCAGTAACAGTCTACCCGTGAAGTATTCTAGCAATACTTGTATATAGCTAAGGGCCGATGATGTTACAGCATCTCAATTCTAAATAGCACATTCCTCGTAGAAATTGCTGAAGGTAGTAGACGACAAAATGGAGGCAACACAGGTTTGACTTCATATACTTAATTATTGTACTTCTTCGTGTAATTGTGCACATGTTAGTATGGTTTTGTAACATTATTATTATGTTCATGTTTTGTCGTGGTATACAAAACATGGCATGCAAAGATGAATATCATTACTTGTACAGGGCGTAATTAGGGATTCAAATCCATTTTTAAGTACACAATAATTACAACTTTCATGTTCTCTCTTCGGGTGGGCCTGTGAGAATTGCAACCACTTCTCCATATACGCTAATGTTGCACGTTACGTAGGTAAGAGCTAGCAGCATATTATGTGCAATAATACTGTTCTGTGTCTACGTCTTCTGCCTGACTGGAAAGCGAGCAGTAAAAACTTAATTTACAAAATTGTGCAATGCAGTATTACTAATACGACCATGTGGGACTCTACAAGTTTCCCTCAACAAGGTTTTGCAATTCATTCATATTCGGTCTGCAAAGACCAAATACGATAGCAAGCAGTATATTATGCTTGGTATAGTATAGTCTTTGTTCGGTCTGTAGCCCAAGCATTCTCTGGAGTTACCTGAAACACGAACTTGACTAATTTCGTTATCCCTTGTGAATGTGCATTATTCTAGCAAGTCATCTAGTTACATCTTTGCAATTATCTTCGGTAGTTCTAAACGTTGAGAATAATTCTTACCAATGAGCCCCCCACGTAAATCAGAATTATGGTATTTTAAGTCAGCATAGTTCACTGAGCGCATATTGAGCGTTGGTTAATAATTTGGTTACGTCAACGTACTTCTATTTCTAATTTCACGCGATGGTATAAACTCTCATGTGTAATAAATTTTCCAGTAGGAAGCAAAGCCATGTAGTGACAAGCATGCATGTATTAATGGATGGACTTTAGAACAATAATAATAATTATTATTAGTATTGCTCTGTAGAAGGTAGTTGGATAGCATGATGTCCATTTTAAATTGTATTAAATTTATTATTATTCGAAAACCATTCTCTTAAGTTACAAGTACTGCTTTTAAGTTAGGATGTAATACGTAATTCGCTTGTCACTTGTTATAGATAGGCAGTTCGGTGGTCAACGCCCAACGCTACTTTGAGGCGCTACCTACCCATATAACTTTATTAAGACACATCGCAAAGCGCAACACAAAAATACAAAGAAATTAAAAATTATAATAACGTCTATGCAAAAATACAACATATTCTCTACGTAACAGAAAATAACCACCTTTCTGGTCTCGTCTGAATGATTAATTTCAGTTTTGATCATGCAAACTTCACATTGTTATTGATTAGTTGAAATAGTACAAAAAAGTCAACTACATGACATATTTGACAGTTGCAAGTTGAAAAAATGCATTCATACCGACATAGGTGCATAAATGTCTGGGTGCATGTTATTTGGCAAGCATGCTATGATAAAGTCAATATAGCTACCTAAACGAAGAAAATACTATTTATTAACTCGCGTGCTGTATTCAGTATAATCTCAAAGCTTACTATGTGAACGTTCGAGCCTTCTGTCTGTAGCCTCAAGTTACACACCTTCCTACTTTCACCCGATACCAACAGCTATTGTTCTGTTCCATTTGTACAAACAAAATAGTATGTACCTCCTGGATGGATCGGACAGTTAATTGAACATAA
Organism: Orchesella villosa; assembly: GCA_036850725.1. Classification (NCBI taxonomy): domain Eukaryota; kingdom Metazoa; phylum Arthropoda; class Collembola; order Entomobryomorpha; family Orchesellidae; genus Orchesella; species Orchesella villosa. Next base: position 5,151 of record JAANSM010002475.1, read on the forward strand.
GTTTCTTGAGCTTAAATGAAAGACTTCTCCTTCATCTTCGTCTTTACTGCTAGCAATTAGATCCTCACATGAGTCACAGCAAGCTGCAGAAGTCTACAGCTTAACTTATATATACTTTTTTTTAACGTATCAATTTTGTTATGTGTTAAACGGGGGGAAAATAAGATGCACTGAGATGGCTGACAGGAAGATTTTTGGAATTATTCCAGGCTTTTCCTAGTTACAAGAATGAGGTAAGGTCAAAGTTATTGGCTGGTCTTCGAGGAATTGAGATGTTCTGATGCAGTATGTGTGTGAGAGAGTGTGTGGGTGCACACATTTTGCCATCATCCTTCGCTTCCGCATCTTTTTGGAGACGAAAAAGGGGAAGTTGTAGATTTCAGACAGTCATCTAGATATCATAAAGGAAAGTATATATGTATATGATAGGTTTACCTATGTACATATTGTACATGCATGAAAGTCAAAGTCCACGATTTCTTCTACAGGAAAGATATATGAAGGAACTCTCTATTCTTCCATCTGTGCTCGTTACATTTTCTCATGTGGGCTTCAAGTGACAAAATGTATTGTACCGGGAACTTAGTAAGACAAGTGCTTGAAATGCGCAAGGGGGAAGCTGTGACTGTGACACATTCCATAAATCGAGGGGTCGAACATAGTACAGTCAAGTACATTATCATTGTAACTGCTCGCTTTTGGAATTCATTCTGCTAGCCAAACGACAAAATCGTACTGTTTCCACCAAAAATACTGAAAACATATATATTATTGAATTGACGGAGTCTAGGAACACAATTTCTAGGTGTTTGGAAAAGTAATGCAACGACAGTAACCGAACACTCGGGAACAATGCAAAGTGCAATTTAAAACCACTGGAATAATACGGATAACAGTTTCGCGACTCGATGGTTGGTTATATGTACAATTCCTGAATTAGCCCATTATGCGCAGATACGAATAGCTTGGAATTCCATTCAGCTGCCTTTTGTGTGGCATTCTTAGTCGATTTATAGACGGCATGTCCGGGTCCGAACATTGTAGAATATGTTATAGAGTTGGTTGTGGTGGTTATGGGAAGCGGTGTTCACTTACAGTAATAGTTGGAGTTTGAGTAGTTAATAGTTGACAGCGTGTGGAGTGGGTTGTGTTGTGTTGTGCTCTTTGCTGAAAGTCAGGTGGCTGGGGGGAAAACAACGGATTTTTTCTACACAAAATGCACTGAAGCATATTACGTGTGACAACAAGCGTACTACTAACTTCTTTTCCTACAGATCATACATGCATGCACACAAGCACACCAAAAGCTGCCATCAGAATTGTTGGAAACACAAAAGAAAAGTTTTTCCTTCTCGTTTTCTTCTTAACATTTGGAAAGTGGCCAAACAAAGAGAAAGTCGTGTTTTTCCCGGATCACTTCATGTACAATATAGTTTAGAATGTGAGATAATACCTAGTAGGAACGTGTGTATTACAGATAAGCCGTGGAAAACGCTGTAGAACTTTAGTGTCCACATAACGGAGAGCAATGGCAATGGCACCACGATGAGATATGTGTCAGGACTTTCAGTCCTGGCAGCGATTACGGCTAGCAAAAGACTAATGCCACATGACCAGTGGAAATCGAGCTTTAGCCCAACTTAAGAGATCATGGTAAATACCTTTAGATCGACCATGAACTCAAGGTATACCAAACACACACTTTTACAAGTTGTTGCAAAACGTATATGTATGTACTTACCATGTACACCACTTAAATAACTCAAATATAAAGAATAGGGAGAAATGAAAAGAAAAGAATGAGCTGTAGATAGGGAGGTTTTCTCTACGTGACAGGAAATTGTTATTCGAGTTAATGGGCTTATAGAAATTTAGCTGGGAAGTATGAAAAGTAATGTAAGTACATGTGGATCATTTTTTTACTATGGATAAGCTCACTCATACCTTTCCAATTTGGTTTGAGGTCAAAAAATTAAGCCAATTTATTCAATCACTTGGAGTCAACTGGAGCTATTAAAATAAGATGGAGTTCGTAGTAAATATATGAGAAAATATTATAACTAATTCGTGGCAGGAATATGGTGACACAAACCATTAAATAAGATTGGATTTTCAGTTTTATTCATACTATTCCTCATATCAATTTTTGCAGACAACCAACGTAGAGAAGCGGGGCAACCAGGGATCCAAATTGATACATTGGCACCCACACTTGCTGGAAGAATAGCTAACTGTGAGTTTTGTTGACGAGACACACTACCAAACACTATATATATTAGTGCACCCCAGTGAAAAAACATTAAGAGGTTTTGAAATATCAACTGAGAAAGCGGAGAAATGGTTGGAATCGTGAGGCGTGACTACAGACGTTGGGAGTACGAGGATGAAACGGAAATCAGTATGGAAGAGCAGCTGAGACTGGACGACCATGATCATGACCATGGAAGAGAAACTCCAACAAGCACGACCACATTTTCTCAGCCAACTATCATTCTGACAGCTTCTTCCCAGAATAAAAAGCAAGGAAGGAACAAAACTTGTCGTAAAGGAAAAGTAAGTAAAGAACCGTGAGAGCTGTCTGTCACTTTTTCAAGCCACAGTTATAGCTGACGACCGCTCCTCACTTTGTCACAAATTCTTATATGTGACGTACACATGGATATGCATGCAATGTGCATAATATATTATTTCCACTACCTCGATCTCTCTCCCTTCAAAACCGCGAGAACATCTTTGCAAAACATGTACCCAATATAAATATTACATGTTAGAGTCCCTGCTCACAATAAATTGAACCCTTTGCCCATTACAATATTGTATTGCCTTCCTTATTTTGCTCCCTCTCCGCTGAAAACCTCTCACAAGCAGATGAAGCAAGTGAAATGACAAAATTTCTAAATTTGATTTTATCTGTTACGCTTCTAGCTCCGCATGCACCTCATTCATCCCATTCATGTGGATATGTATATGTACATATAATACTGAAGTAATACTCAAGTTACATTTCTTACAATTCAAACTTATGATGGGAGCCTATAAAAAGGAGAGTCTATTTTTCATTTGTAATGGAAAAGGGCTGCAGAAAATGTTCTTTCTCCGGCACAAACAAACAAAGTATGTAAGCAGACTCCCTACTTTTTCCTCTTTGGTCGACATATCGTAAACTTCTGAGAAAATCCGAGTTTTTTTTCTGTGCACTACAAACAAGACACTTCCGTGTACATACTTTGAGTAAATAAAATCAAGTACACACATACATTCCAACACGTCCGGTGGTAAGTGCATGCTACTTGGGGGCATTGACAAGAGTTACTTGAGTTCCCCCGGCACAGTACTTGCTCCAAGTGCTGTTGTGAGCCCTATAGCGTGTCCAATAAAGAATCAAATAGTCACAGTAATCATCAAGAAGAAAGGAGAGCATATAATGATGATGGTGATGAGGCTCTGCTAGGAAAAGTAGAAGAATGAGAGCAAAAGGTTTAGGGGCACCAGTAAAGACATTCTTTTTATCCATCCTTTTCTCCAATACGTATATTTTTGATGCGGAAAAAAGAAAAGGGATGCTCTCCCATAATATCTGCTCTTAAATTCACTCACCCAGTTAGGATAAGAACGTTTTTGACACGACCAAATGTGTATAGGCATATATTTACTCTATCCAGTTTCCAACGTCTTTTTTAAGTTACTCCAATGCATAATTCCTATTTATTACTGGAGAAGTTCGACATGGTTCCTTATTGCACCAGAAACTTTACCAGTCATTTTGGTAAAGTGGTGACGGTGGTTGATGGCGGTGATGTGGGGATATGTGTGTAATAGATTAGTCTCTGTACTTGACATGGAAGCGAGTATAACAATAGAAAAGAGCTCTTTGAAAATTTCCCTCTAGGGATCGATAGAATCTTGGGTATGAAATTAAAATTATTTCACCACACTGCCTCACTATGAGTTCCATTTGGATAGGTGTACAGGGAAGGAGAGAGAGAGATGAAAACCATGAGTGTTTCTTTCACCATAAGCACCAGACAAAATTGCTCTGCGTTTCGTGTTTTCTCCACTTTTTAAGGGACAAAGTATCTGCATGAGTATCACCATAGGTTTTCCTTTATTCCTACTTATGTCTACAGGCACACAGATGCTTGCAGACTCATGAGTGCATACATATGCATCTTTAAAACTATTGAAGTAAAAGTGCAAACAACGGAGAGAGGGAGAGAAAGTGAGCAAGAGGGATGAGCAGGCATTTTCTTTGCTCGATGTGGAACCCATCACACAAGACAACTCGACCTATCACTAAAGACCCATTCTCTCTCACATGTCTAAAATTTTAAGCCGGTATATATTCCCTTGCCATCGCTGAAAACAAGGGAAATGGGCATATAGGAAGCTACTAAACTGTAATGGTAATATTCAGAAACCGAGACGGGATTATTATCGCTTAATGCCGACATAATTCAATGTAACAACGAAAGGTTTTTAGAAATATCTGCGGTGAAAGAGGCTACACTTTCCTGGTATTATTGTTGCCCCGTATATCATCCTAATAATCATACACAAATAGCATTGCAAAGTGGAAATAGAGGGCTCTAAAAACTACAAAATAGAATTCCATTTCCACACATAAAGAACACATGAGCGAAAAGAAAAGCTTTGTATATGTATAATAAGTATACAACACTACTATATCCTCATGTATGTTCTGTTTGGTGTTGACTGTTTTCTTGTGTGTACTTCATGGTTGCTTTCCTGGCTACTTCCATGAATTCCTTCCCTGTTTGTGCATACATTATTAAAAAGGGAGCCTGAAAAGTGAAGATAAAACATTCATTTTCTCCACTTTGTGTCATCATCACCATCAACGTCACGCACAGCAAAGCGTGGAGAGAAAAGGAAAGTATAGTGCGTTGATGATGGTGAAGCCCTTTTGTTTTGACTAATTTATCCTATTCAAAAAGCTAATTGATGCTGCTTTAGCCGCTGGCCCTTTTTACATTTTCACTCTTTGTTGTCGACAAGTGGATTGTGAATAAATGAATGAGGGAAGGGAAAACCAATTGTGTTCCCATTTGATAACATCACGTTCATAAGAACATAATATTGTAATTCCGTGAACTTTAGAGGAGGATTCCGAGATATATATAAAATATATACAACATTGGATACAAAATAGTTTTTGCTTGATTGAAAAGCAAGCGGAAAATTTTTCATTTTCCTAAAGCACATCCCATTACACTTTCGGCGGTTTTCACTCTGTGTGTTGTTAATGTATTTCCATTTTATTGTTTCCAGATACAACTAGTGTGCCTGTCAGCCGCCGTTTTGTTGGCAGGTTTCACAATAGGATTCACCATTGGAGTTCATGAAAGAGGAAAAAGTAGTAACATTAGGAGCAATTCTAGCAAATCGGGCGTTGGATCAGCCACCAACCTAAACATAGGAGATATAGAAAGTGAGCAGCGACAAGAGCCACGCAGCAGTAGTAATGAAGAGAAAAATTCAGATTATTATCCAGCAACTGTACAAAATTCATCACCGCACGATACTAATGAGCCTTCATTTCACAAACTTTTCATTCAACTTAGTGCCGACAATATTCGTCACAATCTCAGGTGAGCCATTACTGTCCACACTAAATCATTTCTGGAAAGTGGGTATAACGACGAAAATGCCTTGATGAAATGAAAGGGATTGCTCTACATTCATAATTTTAGTGATTAATGCATATAACCACAAATTTAGTGGAGAGGAGAAAATTTGTAGAAACCATAAAAGTAACGATGATGATTCGTCAACATTATATGCATATAACGAGCTACAAAAGTCGTAAATATAAACATATTTACAACTATTTCTAACAAACATTCTGGTGAAAGTTAATGGAGAACTTGCTTGTTTTTGGAGCTTTTGAGTTCGTGATTTCTTTGTAATATGTCGTGATTGAAATGAGTTCATGATAAAACAATTTGTATGAAATTCTAGAAACTATAAAAGGTATGAGTATGGAGGTTCATTCCTCTTCATTCAAGAGAAACGTGGAGAATGAGAGGATGCGAATTTTCCACTTTAGTAGAATATGCTACGTGTATAGTGGAATCTTCGCTCACGCAACTGTTACTTTGCTGAAAACGAAAAATCCATTGTCTATCTAGGAAAAAGTGGATAGAAAACTGCACGCTTACCTCTTATGAATAATACAAATGCGATATTTCATCCCATCCCCATCTAATGTGCATAGCATAGTAAAAATCCATTGTCTATCTAGGAAAAAGTGGATAGAAAACTGCACGCTTACCTCTTATGAATAATACAAATGCGATATTTCATCCCATCCCCATCTAATGTGCCTAGTATAGTAGGATACCTTATGAAAGCATATTTTGTTGGCATATGTATTTTAGCCATTATTTGCATCGCATGTAATCCCTACTCCATCTTTTCGCCTTGTATGTAAAATCGGCTTGATTTGGCCATTTTGATTATATACCCATCTGCTAAAGCTCAGTCGAGGGCCTGTATCAAAGGAATAGGATTTATAATAACAGTTTTTATCCTAAGTACATACTCTTTACATGAGCATCATGGCTATTAAATGATATTCTATTATAAGAATCGTATATGTATCATAAAATGCATTTTATATGGAATGTAATAAAAAAGCTGCAATGAAAACGGAAAGCTGACACGCGTGTGCATCCATGCAGTTCATTTATTGCTTTGCTTTTACAGTTAAGTTAGTCATGCATTATAAGGTGCCATGCGAATGATGAGGGGCACTCTGGCTTCCAGAGCTCCGCTGTCACCATCTTCCACCCAAGTTTTCCTATCTTTCAATTCGATTCACTTGGTGAAGTACATGTATGTATGCTTGTTAAACCAATCTACGTATGCCTTAGTTTCGTTTCCCCAAACCGGAAATTAATTATAACTTTCTCCAAGTACCTTTTTCGTTGCATAATATGCATTAAAACTTGAGCAGGTTTCTAAATAATGTATATTTCAACATTTGAAACGAATATATAACATGCGTACTCTTCGAAGTCAGAGCAAATGGTAAAAGTTAGACTATGGCATCCCATTTTCATCTTTCCGGTCGCTGCATGCGTACCATTTGGAAATCATCATTTAGTAGAAGGCATTCCCCTTCGTTCGATTCTCCCCTGAGCACGAAATTCATGAAAAAGTTAAAGTGTAGCTAAGAAGATAGAACATGCACAGCATTCAATTTTTCCGTATTTTGTGCCATTATTGCGTAAGAAAGTAGCTGTAGCTGGTCTAGACTTGCATACTTGCATGGAAATGAGATATTAAATATTATGAAAAATGTGATGCAAGACGAGGCTATAGTTCCCAAAAAGCAATTTTGTAAGTTACAAACATAAAACGGCATTGTTAAAACTAATTGCAAATACAAGTTACTCAAGTTTATAAACTTGCATAAAACTGAGACGCTAGAATACAAAATGAGACAAATTGTCAATAATTAGGTTCTCTTTCTCCTTTTACAATGTGGATTACACATACGACCTTCATATACATAATGAATGAACTGGCAAAAAGTTAGATTTTACATGTAATAACTGTATGTAATCCACATCTACCATAAAGAGTATTTGAATGTGCAAATGTTCATGTTAGTAAAATTATATGCAAACAACATTTTCTTATGTCACATTTTTTAATGAAAAAATCCCTATCTGTTTCCTACTATTTTCATTTCGAGTGTTAACTTTTTTTCCAGACGTATGACTCAAGAACCACATCATGCGGGTAGCCCCGAGGGAAAGTCAATGGCCAATTGCTATAAGAGATTTGTGGAGAAGTTTTGGACTGTCAGTGCGAGTGGAACAGCATAAAGCACTAATGACCACGTAAGTCATTTCTATTTTTAACAACTCATCATTAGCTAATCGGCGTGTTCGAAATGCTTAATCCTACACGTGCCCAACTCATCCTTAAAGAATATATATGCTTTTTTGTGGTATTCTGAAGTGTCCTTGTTTAAGCTCTTCATAACCCATCTTGCATCACTAAACAGGTTTTTATATATAAGCCTATAGAATAAAAATGTCTTCCTATTTCAGCTTTTCCAGTTACACATCAAAATGGCTATTTTGGTTTCTATAATGTATATTTTCCTAACGACCTTTAAGCAGTAATAGGATAGAAGTTAGTGAACCAGCAACCTGGTACTTCTTAACTTTCAGTTTCGGAACTACGGAGTAAATGCGATTGTGGAAGGAATCTGAATTTTCATAAAGTCGAAATTTTGGAAAGAGTATGAAAACATTAGCCAAAATTTAAATATTATAATGCCCTTGTGCAATAATTATATTCTGGTCGTAGAAATAAAAATTAACTTATAATATCATTTGGTGTTAGCTGTTGGCACTTACGATTGACGATTAGTGGTTGTTTATCGATTTATCTCTTCAACTTGTTCTAATTGTAAGCGTCATGGTGTGTGGTATCTGCGGCTTGTAATGTTTGATTTCCTTGAATCACCCAACAAAAGTTCTCGAATTCTCACCAAATATCAATTTTTCTAGTACCCTATAGACACCTTAGCCAAGTAACTTTTCATGATTTAATTAAGAAGTTGGATAACCAATACTTGCGTTGAGTTTTCATCCTCTCCAGGAAGACATTATTTATTTAGGTCAACTACTATAGAGAGTTAGAAAAAGGTAATTTTTTTCAACAACCTTTGAGAGCACCTTCCAAACGATTCTATGGTGGGAATGAAAGAGCTGGTGAATTTTCACTAAATCATTTCCAAGCATCAAGAGGTAAAAGATTATGAGGGAGCATCGCAAAGAAAGAACTCGTTACAGAACATAATTTAGAATTTTGACCTAAAGTGAAATCCTTACGATCAGACTCACGCCGGGACTAGTGGATGAAAGAGATCAATTCAATGGTGCTGATGGAAGCTTTGATGAAGGAAAGGTGTTGTTACTAGCTGGATGGTTCTTACAAAGAACTGCTTTCGTTCTGACTGTGAGAGAGAGTGTGTGTTTGTATTATATACCCACGTCTATTTTTTCATTCGATGATGTCGCCTAAAGCTGACTTTTACAATCCGTACTGATGAAAGGAACACACACATACTTTTAGAGGAGAGGTCCATCATTTTATCATTTTCTCGCAGAATCCTTAGCTCATACAGCTCCTTGGGGACTAGCTCTAGAGGAGGATCATCAAGGAGCTTGCATCATTAAGGAAGCCATAAAAATTTCCATACTCACATTCCCTTTCACTTGCTACATACGCGTTAGTTACTTCCATAGAAAAGTACTTTCTTCAGGCTCGTATTTATCTCACATGTTACATAACCTCTGCTATAATATAAGACATTCATAATGTTGCTCCAGTTTGACTCTATTTTATCACAATCAATGGAAATAAAGTCTTTTATGATGATACTCATTTGTATTGAAATATCCTCATACTACTGCTTACTTTCCGAGGGAATAACATAACAGACTCAAACATAGTTTATAACATAGTAGTTACGTTTACTTATCCCTGCAAACATGAGGCAGACAAGCAGACTCGACGGAAGAGATGTTTCTTCTTGTATACATAAATCCGTAGTAAACAACCGAGCACGATACAGCTTATAAAAGTCATCAGAAAATTAATTGAATTGAATGTAGTATTAAGAAAGTTTATTTCGTGGATGCGGTAAAACATGGAGAGTATGCAACACATTAATAACCTGAAACGACCGATATAATTCCACAACATATACCATTCCAACTTCCTCTCCTTGTTTGTCGTTATGC
>JAANSM010002476.1:0-14932 GCA_036850725.1 Orchesella villosa
CATCAAGACTTACCCCAGGTGAAGTTCGCTTGCAAAATCTGCATTTTAAATGAACAACAGAATCATCCTGACTCCTGGCAGATTTTCTAGTTAAAAATTGACCACAATCTTTACAGACCGGAACTGTATGGAAATCCGAAACCTTCACGACAAATCACACGAAAACATTTAGGAATAACTCGGAATCAGATGCATAATTTTCAATAAGGTTAATTACTCTACATCTCTAATTATTCTTGATCATAAAATAATATACATTCTGTACACGGCTCAATTTGTGAAGAGAACACGCAGTGCAGGGGAGTATCCCCCAAAACATCTTTTGCATTGATATCACATCCCAACGAGATAAATATATTGAGTGCAGGGATGTTTCTGTTGTGCACAGAGTAATGGAGCATATTCCGTTTATGGTTATCCACGGCCCTCCAGTCAACCCCAAACATAATCAACGTTTTGAGAAACGACTCATCTCGTTGTGCCTCAATTGCAGCATGTAAAATATTTTGTCCAAGTTTATTTTTCATCTTGAAATCATACCCATCACGCTTAAATATTTCCAGCGTCTTTTCAAGTACTTCAAATTTCGATACGGCAAAATGAAGAACCGATCCAACCTCATCGATATCAGGGAAATTTTTATTCCGAACTTTATTACTGAAACATTCTATTATTTTGTGAAACAAGAGTGGACTATTTTTCCAAATGAGCATCTTAAAGAACTGTTCGTCTGGAGAAGCACCATTGTGAATAAGTAGCATGACGACATCTATTAAAGAGTACTTCAAACTCCTTTGAAGTGGAGTCACATCGTCGTAATCCTTAGCATCCAAGTCAGCATTGTTGTTAATGAGCAAATAAATTAAAGCGTGTTGCTGATTCTCATTGTTGAAATGGTGCAGTATAGCACGGTGAAGGGGAGTGAGTCCATCTTTATCTCTGGAATCTACTAATCTCGGATTCAATTTGAATAGTAACCTGAGAGTCCTGCATTTGTTCTCAAATTTCTCCATCGCAAGTTTATGGATGTTCCAAATACACTCGTGTATTAATGTGTCTTGTACCAGTTCTTCAGATAGAATGTTTGAAAACCCTTGCGAGTTAACTAGATACTCAACAACGTTGTACATACAATACTTCACAGCAACATGAAGTAGTACTGATTTCAATTCATTATTCCATATTCCTCTCACTTCCATATCTTTTGGAAGATTTTCAAAACAATTCCTTATCAAGTACAAGTTCTCACACAACACAATGTCTATTAGTCCGGCTTCTATTAGCTTATCATGTGTTTTACTTGCTTGCTTATTTTGAGGATTGTTCTGGAAAATTTAACCATTTAAGAATTCAATATTAATTTGATCATGTTATGTTTAAAATCATCATTTACTCAGTATATGAATTCAAAAAAATTATATGAATCCTTCTGAATGACACGCAACAGTGGTGCTTCTTCTGTTAGTAATTCCTTATTTGGATCCCCACTTTTGTTTTCATTGGAGCTCCTTGACTTGAGAATAGGCTGGGATAACAGTGAGGAACAGGAAGGTCTTGTTGTTGGGTCGTCTGAAATCATTTGTTTAATAATTATGATATCTTGAACGATGGCTTTATATTCCTCATCACTGTGTTCCAAGTCTTTCTCCAAGTTTTCAATATTTTTTAAATCCCCAAAATCATTTGCCCCATCCGTCAGCACGTAATAATACATGCATCAAAGCGAATACACGTCTGATGCAAATGTCTGGAAAAAACACACAATCGATAAATTGAAATATGTTAATTGTGAAGTGTAATATGTCTATCAGTACCCGTGACTTACGCATTTCGGTTTATCTTCTAGTGTTTCATTAGCCTGAGCTTCGAGTTCAGGAGCTTCAAATCCAAGGGTCTCAACAACGTTATGTTTAGGAACAAAATCAAGTTCCTCCGTCCGCTGAACACGAGTACTAAGGCCAAACCCGGATAATTTAACCACTAGCCGGTTTTCGTTTGAGTAATACGTTTTCAGGCTTCATTCCTAACAATAAAATATCGTTTTCATGCAACCACTCCAAACCAACGGTGATTTGACGGAGTATCTCGCGTTGATTGATCTGAATGGACTTATCATTGGTAACCCAATGTTTTAGAGTCATGTCACAAAGCTCGAGAACTATGAGCACAAAGTTTTGGACTTCTTTCGCCCCAAAATACCGAACAAACATTCTCATGTGAATCGCATAATTTCAAGTTGTCAATCTCATTTGCAATGGCGTTTTTTTCTATTTCGCTAAACGATAGCACTCGTTTAACAGCAACATCCCGATTTGACCATTTTCCTTTGAACACGGTAGTTCCGTACATTCCTTTACCCACTAACGTATTTTCATCATATGCGATTTCACTCAACTCATCCAACCCTATCATTCTCCTATTTACTCTTCCCGTTGTTAAAATATTTACAGCTCCAGACTGTTTCGTTTCATGCAACGCTTTCACTAACATCTCAAATCCTCGCTTACGGGTGATCATCATGTTATAAAACTTGTACGCTTGCGCTGATTTATCGTTTCCAAATGTACTCTACAAGATTCATACGCCATAAGATCAGTTTTTCATGGTAAACCATACAATTTGCATGCATGATAATTAATGTGAGATTCTTTAAAATCTTACCAACTCATCGACATCGTTATTGGAGAGAATACTAGACGCGACTAGTGTAATCAGCAATGTAAAATTGCAACTTGTTTGCTGAACTAGCTTGTCCATATTCTTCTTGATTATTTCCGACTCCCATTCTTCCATTGTGCACGTATGGTTTTTGAAACTAGCTAAAGATTCCTGTGCGAGAATTCGTTCAGAGATGAAGATTATTGCGTTGAATCATGAAGTATTTGTCGACTCTTGACTCGAGAGACTTTCCGCAATTATCTTATCATTCATATGTTTGTTGTTGATGATATTGTAGTGATTTTATCAGCGAAAAATTGTACCTCATATATTGTGCACGAAATTCCCGTTTGTCCTATATTTGCGGTGCACCATTGGTGCGTGATTTCGTTATCAGTTGGTCTGTATAATTTTTACTTCTACTTCAAGTTTTTATTGTGCTACCACTTGTTTGACTAATATAGTGTGTAAAAATTATCAAAATAAAAAATCATGAAAAGTTATAACAGTATAGAAAGTTGAAAAAGGTATAGAGTTGGGTAGAATTTAGAATATTATTCCGTTCCAAATCTTACAAACATGCAGTTATGCTGAGCCATTTTTTAAAGAAGTTCGAAGCGAAGTCGGTCTTGAAGTGAACGAAAACGTATGCTAACCAGTTATGTCTACTGATTTACTTTTGGAGGGATAAGTAACGGTGCATTCTAACGACTCAATTAACCATAAGGAAACTAGAAGATGCACACAATAAATTGACTCAAGACTTCGGCATCCGTAAAATTACAAAAGTTATCCCAATCAAGTGGTTTGATAACGTATTAGCTTATTAGCGACATTTCAGAGATCTCCTAAATCATGAGAAATGATTAGATTGTGATGTTTACTAATCTTTTCAACAGTTATTACGTAAATAAATATAGGATCGCTATAGTTTAGCTGTCATCAACCACCACAATCATATACTTGCAATGTTTTCATTTTTCATAATATTTTATCATAATATAATCATAATCGAATAACTGACCCATTACCAAACCACTTCTTTGATCATTTTAATGTGTCAATCATCATTTGCATGAGCTACGCAATATTAACATATTCGGTTTCCAAACGCGGTTGCTTCATATTTCATATATTGAAATTATATACTCCCGATTGTCAAAGTGTGAGGAAATATATATTTTGCAATGAACCGTAACAAAAAAAACACATGTAAAATCATATCCGATGTGTTATGCCAAGCAAGATAACACGATCGATCACTGAATCTGGAATAAAACACCTTAGCCCATCATAAAAAGTATCAAGTATCGTTATAATCGTCAAATCAAAACTACCTTGATACATGATCTCTCACCATTTTCGAGCTAGGAATATGTTCGCCCCTCATAAACCCAGAGAACAAACAATAATTACCCTATTCCCCATTTACATGCTGTTTCTAATTAGCAGCATAAATGGACAAGCAAATTTCAACACAACACAAGGGTTCTCAGCAACCCGCTTAATAGCCGCAAACACGGTACGATATCCCCGAACGATTGTCCAGGACGCTGCCGGTGATTTTCTCATTGTTTCCGAACGGCTCGGTACAATCACAGCAATATATCAACAAGAATCTATCTATAACACAACCATCATAGTAGACGGCTCAGATCTTGGTTTAAATCATGGACTTGTGATAAAAGACTCGTGGATATATGCATCCAGCCTCACCAGCGTTTACCGTTGGGGTTACGAAGCAGGTCAACGAGAACGCATCAATACGAGCCCAGCAATTGTGATAACTGGCATGCCATTGATTGGAGTTCATGTCACAAGAACTCTTCTTTTTGACGTGGAAGGAAGACTTTACGTGAGTCTCGGATCTTTTGCGAACGCTGATGCTAACACTGATCGAGCTAAAATCAGGAGGTTCAACATAACTGAGATTCCAGAATCAGGGATTGACTTTTGGAGATGGAGAAGTTGTGGTGGATGGAGTGAGAAACGAAGTCGGTTTGGCTTTTGATTCAAATGGGGTCTTGTGGGGAGCTGGAAACAATGCTGATATGTTGGTTCGGGATGATCTTGGGGGAGATATTCATGACACGAACCCAGGCGAGGAGTTGACAAAATTTGATAAACAGTTAGGCTCGTTTTATGGGTTTCCTTATTGTTGGACAGTGGATATTCTGGAGAATCACACAAGAGGGGAACAGTTTGCGTGGCCAGATTTCTTAAACACCACGTTTAATGATGAATGGTGCAAGAATGTTTCTAACGTAAGGAAAATCTATTTTAATTTTGGATTAAAAAGTTTTTACGTTAATCCTTAAACGCATGTTTCTAGAACCAACCACCAACGATGGTACTTCCTGCTCACCACGCAGCTCTAGGTCTGGCGTTTTACAACGCCGAAGTGTGTGATGCAAGCGAAGGTGCTTTTCCATGTTCAATGAAAGGTGATCTATTCATTACGTTTCATGGGTCGTACAATCGAGAGCCTCCAGGTGGATATAAGGTCGCTAGAATACCAATTGATGCACAAACAAACATGCCGACAGGGGAAATCTTGGATATTTTGTTTGAACCGGATCCATCGTTTTGTGGAAGGTGTTTAAGACCAGTTGGGTTGCTGTTTGATAGCAGGGGCCATCTCATTGTCACCAGTGATGATTCTAGTGAGGTAATTAGGATTACTTATGATGATTGAATTTGTTTTTGTAATAATTCCTCATTACACTCTCCTCGTAAAACCCACATGTTAGAAGTTTTAAAAGATTCCTATGAAAATTGGTGTACATAAACATGCATATTTCTGTTTAAACATTAAAAACAAAGTATTTTTATTAACAAAATGCCATATAATTGAGATTTCAAAACTTCTACTTCATCATAGACATTATTCTAAATCATTTAACAAACTCCTGAAACACATCCGGTCCACAAAGGTAAAAATGCCACTCTAAACAATTAACAACTTTAACTTCTCTCCGGAAAGCAATCTGGTCGTCCGATGTAGTTTCAATTTTGACAGCTTGTGAAATTTTACATTTGACCTCATCCTTTGTTGCGTATTTGAACCAGTCTTCCTCGTCGACCGTGCTGTCCACAACCCAATATGGCTCAAGGTAGTCGTAGTAGTGCTCAACCTTTGTTTTTAATTCTTTTTCTGTAATATTATGATAATTAAGTGTGTCCGGCGAAATTTCAAAATCAATGCCCTCCGCCATTTTTTGTTGAGTTTGGCAAATGTGCTGACCAAATTGTTGCTAAAATTAATAAATTTTTATTAGCTCTTACTCTGCATTAATTTTAAAAGTGGGATATGCTCCTCAAATGAAAAGCTGTACCTTGTATGTGCTTCGGTAAATCCCAGTTCCCGTATATCCAAACTCAATAACTGCTGTAGCATTTAGGGCCATGTCATAATCGCTTGTCCACCCTCTCTTCCAGTTACAGTTTGGTTGCTCTATAAAACGGGTAGCATGTTTCATGCATGTAATTCTGGATAAGAACAAAACTCAAAGATTTTAAGTGTTTGACAAAAGTTATGAATCAAGCGTACGTTTGAAATTGACGTTGAGAGGTTCACATATGGTTCCCATATAAAGGTTACAGTTAGCGTATGCAAAGGCCAAAAAATTCCATCGTGGGTTGTCCTTGTATGCGGTTTCGTTGGGGTATTCATATCCCCAGTTAGCTGTTACGCAAAGATTACTGTATTGATTTTGAAGTGTTGGATCCTGATTCTCTTCACCTTCATGCCATCCAATTCGAGCATTATCTGTTATATTGAAGGTAGTTGTTCCAATATAGTTCGTATTATGTAGTTCGAATTGAGTGTTATTTGCATAGAACATCCTTGATGTTCCAGCTCTCCCTGTATAATTCGATCTAATGCTAGTCCAAAAGTGAAGATGAGTTTGGCCTAAAGGAAACAAAGAATACAATATTGGAATTTTGGAAAGCATCGTCTTTATGCATTATGGATATTCAATTAGAAACCTTACGAATATTCCACAGCTTGACGTACGGAATCAGACAGACATCATCCCGTATAGGTGTGTATAATTGGGTTTTTATCGATTTGCAAAAATTCTCAGCCTCCGTTTTGTTACGCTGTAACGGAATAATAGGTTTTAGTAGGTCACATGACGAAACAAAATACCCTTACACTCACGACAGTGATGATATCAAATACGTCAGTGACAAGGACCACTGGCATGAACGTGCGACCAAATAATTTACTTAATTACTAAATAAGAAAACACAGTTTTCTGAATTCATGTTGGCTTTAGCATGTGATTACGTTTTAAATTTAATGTAATATGGGGTTAATTTCCATGCCCTCGTATAGCTTAATGCCAGTGTTCCTTGTCCACTTGGGAAATTACCTACCGGTTTCAAGTTGACCAGGAACCTTCTGTTTGCAAAAACCCACACTCCGTCATCTACATAACTCTTTTGGGCATATCCTTAGGAATTTCGAATAAACATTATGGCATCTTCATAATTAAGCAATCCGAATGTGTGTAAAACATAAAGCCATATGTAGTAAGTGCAAAGTCACAACTAACCTTCGAGGGCAAAATAATTAAAATTTCGCCGATCTTCATTGAATCGACACTTTGGATCCAGACTTTCGCATATAGGTTTGAACTTTTGTGAAGCTTCACAGGCTCTAGCATCGAAGCTAGCCTGGAATCCACTGTAACACAAGAATTAATTTGTTCTCAATTCATCATACGTTATACAGTGGTATTGGTAGATGTGGAAGTAAACAAAACAAATGAACTTACAATGTTCGATTGGGATACCTAGCTTTCTCCGCTTCGTTCGGCCAAGGAAGAGAAAACGTCAAGCATTGTTGGTAGTTCTGCCTCCTTGGCACATCAAAGTTAAAGACTGGCACGTCAAATACCAAATGCGCTCCTAGCCCCTTTTTAAATATATTGATTTGCGTTAGTTACATAATTATAGTATTAGTAAAACCCAAGACTATGGACATTTGGGGTGGTTGAGGTGGTCTATTGAACCTCTCAATGGAAATGACTGACTATTGAGACGATTCATAATGGGTGGTGTTCTTGAGGCTTGAGGTACTGCAAATAAGCCCCTGCACCAAGTACAACGGTTGACCGTTGGGAACAGTATTGGACGAGTGGGACGAGAATTTAATTGGGATTTATAACGAAAAATATTTTAAAAGAAAAATTACTGATTCTATTACTATTCGTAAGTTTTCTAATTGAATTTTCTGGCTCTTCCCGTGCATACTCTACTCATGCTCAACACCAAGAATGTTTTACGAATCCTCATTACCTCACACACACACCACCATTCACCGCTATCCGTATATGATTTGCCATTATATATACATATTAGTAAGTCTACAAATGTATATTGTTACTTGTTATATTTATGAAATCAAATAATTACCAGTGGCCGAAGATTACGATACAACAGAACAGAATTAAACTTGAGCGGTTCCCAATCCGAGTTAACATACATTTTGGAGGTATAGTTGAAATAGGCATCAATCCAATCTAAAGATAAATAATTGATGTGAAACCCCCGCTAAATTGACTACTTCTTTGAAAAGGAATTGTAAGACAAACACTTACACCAGGAATCCTTGAATCCAGTACCTCCGATAAACCTGTTATCCCTGAGAGAGTCTTCAAACTCTAGTGCTAACAACCGGAAAGTTGTAAGGTGTTCGATTCTTGCAAGCCTCCATTTTCCCGTTGGAGAGCCGTTATCAAGCTCGTTGAGGCTGTCGCAAAAATCTCGGGCAACTGTCCAATTAGCCTCTATGTCTTTCCGATCCAATGTATCGAGAATGAAAAATCGGGAATTGTTCACCCGTGCCATACCACTCCTCCATTTACAACCTCGATTTGTGGGTTCCGACCCAGTTGAGTCATTTATAATTGGGTTCTTAAGTACACTGTCCTGAAATATCTTGAACCGTCTATAAATCTCTTCAGTTGACCGATATCTTGCAAGCTCTGCTTGTGTCTGAGCAGCAGCATAATCTATTTTTTACATTGCAGAAATTACTAATTAATAAATATGTACTTATTTCGCTCAACCATCAATTCAAATTAAAATTTAAAAGACTACCTATAAATATATAAAAATATATATAGCTATATTGATAGTTACCAATTATATCAATGTGACCATTATTTTTTAAATTTTAAAAACTGATTGACACTTTTTATGGTTAAATCTTTAAACTAATTAAGGTGTAAGGAAGAAGACGGACTGGATCATGTGAAAGCTCATTGATTTTTTTTGCCAGAGAAATTGAAATCGCCGAAATTGGGAAACTCCAATGAAATTTTCACTTATGCGTTTTTTTATATAAAAAAAGTACAACTCATTATATCATTAAATAGCAGATTTTCTTTGGCTTTTACCCTAAAATACCAGGACTCTCACTATAAGATTAATCGATATAAGAATAATTTTTAAAAACACTTATCAATTACGCATACTAACAAAATGCAGCATAAATAGTTTTTTCGCCATTTCTCGCTCATATTGTCAAAACTTTTTACGTTTAAACGAGGATGAATTCCGAACTGAACAACAATGCTTGAAACAAAGCTTCAAGTTAAACATTGACCTTCGTAAAAGGTTATTTTCTGCATATATAATTCTAGGAACTTAACAATATACCAACGATGAACTTTGTACTTAGCACCTTAGCACAAAGACCTTACCAATGCCTAAGTAAGTAATATCAGCCATCGGTCGATTTTTACGAAACCAAAATGCTTTTAAATGGTGAGATTTGAAAGTTGAATTGACTAATAATCACATTACCGTATATAATTGCACAGCTATATGTGTATACAAAATGTATGTTGAATGAGAACAAAACCCTTTGAACTTGAACCTTTGAAATATTAGCAACAAAATCGATTTTGACTGGGCTTTGGCTTAACAAACGTACATAAAAGACTCTCACTTTCAGGTTAATTGATATCAGAATTAATTTAAAAACCACTTACCAAACATGAATACTAACAAAATGCAGCACATAAGGGTCCTTCTCCAGTTTTCGTCCATATTTTCAAGCTTAAAATTCAAGCACGTACGTCGCGTTTAAACTCTGAAGAATTCTAAACTAATAGGTTGCTGGTAGGCTGCTGATAGAAATGTGAACATTGACTTTCGTACAGGTTATTTTTCTGCATGTATATAAGGATTCTTGGAACCAAACAATAAACCTACGTCAGACTTTGTATCTAATGTACCTATAAATACATCACGCCATCAGGGACGTATATATAAAGATACATAAATTATTTTTTATATAAGTTTAACATAACAGTTTATTATCCAGTTTCAGTATATTTACCTTCTTCTTATAAATATATTTCGTTGATGTCATTAAATGTATTTAATGTGCATGCCAATGACCCCAAATTTAAGAAATACAATTTTATGAGTTTTACGTGAATAGATATGCCAAATTTCTAGAGTAAATGTATTTGAAGAAAATTAAACTACTTTTTGGGCTTTAAAATGAACATTTCATAGATTTCATTAACTATGCCATAAGTTTATATATTATTATGAATGTTATATAACTCGTAAAGTGTGAGTTGAAAAGCCGTCATTGCTTCCAGAACGGGTTTCCGAACCTAAAATTATGTGTTAAGAAGTGACGTAATAAAAAATTAATGTTCTCTCTAATTTGTTATTAATGGGAGGAAACAGTTTAGAAAACACGTTCCATCTGCATTGAAGATGCTTGAAATCATCACTAGGTTCAGCAGTAGAATCTTGCAAATGCTTCTTCCAGGTTCCGTTGTTGCTTATACGGGGCAACGTGATATGATTGATTTTTTTACTTGGTTAGCAATATTGATGATTATGATGATTAATAGCACAGTGTGCATGTATGCCTGCTTTGTTACGTTATGCATGCAAGAACTAGAAAACATGTTATGCCCAATTTAAAAATTGTGGAAATTGGAAAAATTTAATTTCCGGCGCAAGTGTTAATTGTTAATTGGTTAAATTTTCCAATGATGGCATTCTCTCAATTCTTTCCTAAAGCAACCAATTTCCGGTGTGACTACATTACATGTCTTTCGATGTATAATCAGCGATACTTATTCTTGTAATCAATATGAGGTTGTATCATGATGAGTTAGAGTTAGTTGCATGCCCAAACTTATGAGTCATCAATCGTGAAGTCGCTTGTCAAACTTACAATGGCAAAAAGATTATATGATTCGCTATAATTTATTGGTTTCTGATCGATTATTTGAATGTATGATAATTTCTCCCGAAACAACTTTTATGGTATGAAATCCAATAAATGTAAAATTCGAAAAATGAGTCCCCGAGATTAGTACAACTTGTTATTTATTATTTATTAAAAACCCCTAATTACGATATATTTTCTACATGGCAAAAAAATTAAAAACTTAAAGCATTTGTGAATGTTAACCCCCAAATAACCCTCCACTCGAGTTACTACTGCCATTACTGAACATTTTCATAACCCCATTGAGCATACCCCCAAGAAACTCTCCCGTACTCCTCATAAACCTCAACATCCCCAGCAATATATTACCAGGAAGCTGAATCAACATGCGTAGCATATTAGGTTCCTCAGGCTTGTTCTCCTGAATAGGTCTCACAAACGAGACGACTTGCTGAGGTTGCGTNGTATTCCCATTATTCCCACTTAGCGTATCGAATAGCTGGAGTAACGGGCTCTTTGTAGTTGTTTGTTGAGTTTTTAGGATCAAACCTCCTAAATTATCCTGCCTTGAGAAAGCATTCGTGTCGAAGAGTTGGAGCAAAGGACTCCTCGTTGTTGTTGGGGTTAGCTTCAACGTCAATCCAGCAACGTTGTCAGCTCTCGTTGAAAACACTTGCGTTGTAGTTGACGCTGATGTTTGGAGCGGGTCTGTGCTATACTCTTGTGATTGGAATGGTGTGTATTTAGGAATTGGTGTTGTTAACCCTTGATTGTGGTGTTGATATTGAAAGAAGCTGAGATAGCACTGCCAAGTCATCTGGAGACGTGTTTGGTTGGTTGGAAAGGGTAGTCAGCAGTTGTTGTATTAAATCGTCTTCAGATGCATCCTCCTTAGAGTCCTCAGCTCGTCTGAAGTCGCTTGACAGTGTGTAACGAGGGCGCGTAGGAATCGAGCTCGTTGTGTAAATGGTAGTTGGACTTGGGGATGTTGTTGGAGCTTCAGTCGTGCTTGTTGTGGTGGTGGTAGTGGTTGTAGGTGGCTCAGTTGTGGTGGTGGTCGTAGTTGTTGTAGGTGGCTCAGTTGTGGTGGTGGTGGTAGTAGTTGTTGTAGGTGCTTCGGTAGTTGCTTCTGTCGTAGTAGTAGTTGTAGGTGGTTCTGTACTGGTGGTAGTTGTGGGAGGCTCAGTTGTTGTAGTCGTCGTTGTGGTGGTAGTTGGTGGTTCTGTTGTCGTTGGTTCTGTTGTGGTAGTCGTAGTTGTAGGCTCAGGAGTAGTTGTCGTAGTGGTAGGCTCAGTAGTAGTGGTTGTGGTGGTAGTCGTTGTAGTTGTAGGAACTTCCGTTGTTGGGATTGGTGTAGTGGGTTCAGGCGTCGTTGTACTGGAACTAAGAGTCGTACTAATTGGTTCTTCATCTAGATATTCAAAAGGAGGCTCCGTTGTTGCGACTGAAGGAACTTGAACCGGTCTAAAATCAGCCGTTTGCGCTGCCGCAGTAGGTTCTGCATTCAGTACACTCTCAAATGTAACGACTTGTTTACCCCCTTCTCCACCGATAACCACACCCCTGTGCCCATAATCCCCGAAAACTGTTGATGAAGAAGCGTATTCCTGATTCTCCAGCGCTTTCTTCCTAGATCCATTTAACTCATCACGATCATGGTGATCTTGATCAATATTCGTCAACACTGGCTCAGGTTGCTGCTGTTCTCTCAGTGGGTGGTCCTTTAAAACATAAAATGATGGTGATTTTTGTGTAAAAACCCCTTTGATAAGGTGCTAGTTTTTGTATACTTACTTGAATTAGTGGAAGTGACTCATGTGGTTGATGTAACAGTTTCGCTTGTCTATGCGACTGAAGCACGTGTTCTTCTTGATCCTGCGTCTCAAAAATTAGTAAACATAAAACTGTCAACCTCGACACGTAAAAATAAGAGTAAAAACTGCTTAACGCTACCTGATACTGATGCAAAGCATGTGGAGGAGATTGAGGTTGGTCGTTGGCTGGATTCTCAACCTTTTCATAATCATACTCTAGAGGAAGGTAATCAACAGCGTGCGGGTCACTCCCATTAAGTAACATGGTCATGATGATCATAATTGTCTTCACTCAGAACAGGCTGTCGCACAACAATTTGCAACACAGGTTTCTCAGTAGTAGGCACAAACGTGAGCGTAGTAGTTTTCCTTCTCAGCATTCGCAACGTTGTCATCATCCTCTACAACGTAAATTGGGTGGATACTGAAACAAATTGGCGGTTGAAGTTAATTGCTGTAATTAAATTGACTTGCAAATACTTAAATGTGCGCACTTACTCCACATTTTTATTCCTTCTCCTGTCAATAAGCACCCTTGGTACGTCTATAATTTCCCCGTTGTCACTGTTCTCAAACATCTGGTTGTCCGTCGTGTAGTTCATCGCGGAGGGACCCACCGGCCGACGACGCAATATTCGCACAAAATATGGCGTTATCGGCTTCTCTGTATTCATTCCAATTTTTATCTTATGTTAGGTCAGTTCTTTTGAAGTTTATTTAGAGTTTTTACATATTAAATTTTGCAATATCAATCATTTCTTTCAACTTTTCAATAACGTATCAGTTTGCCCCAATATCGCGTGTCTTTTCATTAACGTTTTCTACATAAAACAGTGTTGTTTTTGTTTCTTTGTTTTGTCTTTGTTACGTAACGGCATGATTGGCCTCCAGAGTAATTAATAAGTGTCTACTGCAATATGCAATGTCAAAAAATCCAAACAAATATGCATTCAAATCCAATTGTTTTTATGTTCCCATCCCTTCGCATAATTGAACCTCACAATAATGGGTTAAAAATGCTCATTTTTTCCCATCATTATAAACCCCTATTTATCCCAGACTGTTTACTGTACGAGCTCATTTACCCCAGCCAGAGTACGTTCACTGTCAAAAAATCACACGACTAAATCAACATAGTATACCATACTAACGATAACTAAGTAGTTATACACACAACGATGTACAACGATATGTACAATGATTGTTTACTGTTGACTTAACACGCAACTTTTCAATTCAAGTCTCAGCCAACAGCGTTATTAACCTTTTGGGTTTACAGTTGAATAGTAGAGAAACAGATAAACGCTTGAAATTCATGAAAATATGTAACCCTTCCAAAGGTAACGTTAGACAAAGAGAGCCCTTGACGGACTAGATGTACATATTTTCACAAAAAACATTATAGAGAATTTTACAACAGAAAAATCAGGGATTAAAAATACTGTCGAATATATGTGAGCAAATCATGTATGTACAGTGGTAAATTATTTTGATGTCATTAATCTTCCCCGTTGAATGAGTTTCAAAGTTACAAAAACAATATAGCAATAATTTTTATTGATTTCAACTAGGTTGATAACACTTCTGTTTTATCAACAAGAAGCAGTTGCTGAAAAAATTTATGATTTCCTGTACACATTCTTCATGAGAGTATGTACTAGTAACGCGTATGATTTTGATACGTAGCCCAAATACTTCAGTCTTTCAATAGATTGCTGCCCTGAATATTAATGTGGATCAATTTGTGGTATAGTTTTACAATAGCTCACTCGATATAAGTGCAAAATTTACGATTTTAATTAAGACCATGTTCATTAATTAGACTATCCCATCCCTCAAAACTACTAGTCAATTGACCGTGACCAAAAGTGCAAGCAAAAATAACTTTATTATAATCCTTCCTTCCACACAAAATGCACTCAAATCGAAGTTACTAACTCCTATTTGAAACCATCATGTACACAATATGCATTATCTAGCATATACGTTATCTTACAAATATCAATTTGGCATGGGTTGAAAAAAAGGATGAATCTTCAACCTAAAAATTTCACTTTCAATGAAATTGAATCATACTTGCATTTCTAACAACTTTTTTATTGTGACCTCATAATATATGATGTGATTAAAACCTAAATCACGTGTATTTTGAAATGACACGCTAAAATAACAAAGAGACAGTCACTGGGTCAGGAAGCTCTTTTAAAACCGGTCCAACTAACTCCACATCCACGTAATATGTTTC
>JAANSM010002477.1:0-14931 GCA_036850725.1 Orchesella villosa
AACGAAAAAGAAATTGAAAAACGACCCGCAACAATAGGTACTTGTGAATAAGTAAATTTTAAATTCTAACATATACATAAATAGGTACAAACCAAGACAATAGTAAGAGCAAGAAAGATTTAAACAGAACTGAAGAGGCTCGCGCTAAAATAACATTATGCTATATACATACATTGTTATTGTATACTAGTTATATAAATTTGAGCCACAGTTTCATTCTCTCTTGTCTACCATTCGTTTTCATTACATCATGAGAGAGTCGCTCAGTCGTTAGTGGATTTATGGTGAAGGAATAAGAGTATTATATATAAAAAAAGTGAATGGATATATGTGCTAAACGCTGCAACGTGGAGTAAGCCACCAGGCTGAAAGTATTATTCAACTTTGTGGGTTGCATCCGATACAAGTCGTCTGTAAAAGGTTGATGTGTGGATGTAATTTCATACAAAATGTGACAACGGTCAGACAGAGATCAATGTAATGAAAATATAATGCTCTTAAGTAGATATATTTTATGCTGTTGAACGAAAGAAGCCGTGAAAATAACAAGTTCCTTGCTTGCGCACCAGTTCCTTCTTTTCTGATAACTGCTTTGCTGCTAGAGTCGCTCCTGCTCCGCAACACCCGAATAAATACTGCTGGTCGGAATTATTCTCTCCATCGTTTTCGTGAAAGATTAAACTTGTTTAAAATATGTGCGCATTGTATAATATCTTTTCTGATAACTGCTTTGCTGCTAGTCGCTCCTGCTCCGCAACACCCGAATAAATACTGCTGGTCGGAATTATTCTCTCCATCGTTTTCGTGAAAGATTAAACTTGTTTAAAATATGTGCGCATTGTACAATGCAACACAACGGCTTTTGATCTTGCACACAGTCCGTGTTAAAAAATCTATTTAGCTGGTTTAAACCTCTCTCGCTCTCTCATGTACTTATCTACACGATGCATAAATAACTACAATAGCTCTTCGGCTCTGATCTCCAATCAAGATTTTAACAACGGCAATG
Source organism: Orchesella villosa (assembly GCA_036850725.1). Taxonomy (NCBI): domain Eukaryota; kingdom Metazoa; phylum Arthropoda; class Collembola; order Entomobryomorpha; family Orchesellidae; genus Orchesella; species Orchesella villosa. Next base: position 1,010 of record JAANSM010002477.1, read on the forward strand.
TCATAAAGTGTGCTTGAAAAGTGAACTAAAGTGATCTTTATACAATAACAGTAATATATCAACGGCTTTGACAAAACTACCAATAAATAGACACACACGCATTCAACCACACAATCAATGTACACATTACCATAAATTCAGCAGGAAAACAAGATGCTGTTGGAAAGGAAAAGGGTTACACAAAAAAAAAGAGATTGATAAAATTGAATTTATAAACAATCAAGTCACTTACATGACACGAAGGGATCCAAGTCCAGCAAAATCTGACAGTCGAATCACTGTCAAGTTATTTCCTTGGAGTTCACTGCAACATACAAATGAAAGGGTACATCAGATTACGACAGATTATCTTACAATTGGATTCACAATCTGGAATGAAAGCCGACACGTTACATTTATAAAATGGTTATGAAGGATCCTCCATTTCAATACATTTCTTGTGCAGTAAGTCAACAAACAAAGTGGAAATGGAAAGGAATAAGTAATTACATTGAAAACGTGATCAAGTACTATGGTAAATTCTTTATGAAACACATAATGTCTGCTTCTTTTCCTCCGCATGTGAAATATACATGCATGCAATTGAATTGATATTGATGACGTGTGCATGTATGCTAGAGGGTTATTGATGTGATGTTAAGAAAAGCGACATTTTATATCGGATTCCCTATCACATTGACAACTTTTACATTGGCAAGATGGAAAACACCTTCAACTACAAAGGAATCGGAAATCATTTAAAAAGAGGGGAATAGGAACACGTGAATGTTGTATCGAAATTTAAATTTTCATACTAAAAAAAATGTTTTCCATGTAAAAATATGACATTGTCTGGTTCAAATAATGGAATATTTTCTTCCACAAAATTAAAAATGTCAAGAATCTTGTCAATATATATCTTGCCAATGTGGTACGAACCGTCATAGTGCTTTATACTTCAAATTTACAACATTAACAAATGACGCACATATAAGATTTCTCAATGCGAGTTTTTGCCTCCTATTCATGAATTCATAATGTGCTTTAGCATCACTATAATGTCAAAAGAATGTTTCAAACACGTGGAGTATATTATTGTTGTATCCAAAGTACCTAAATATGAGTAGGAGAAGCGATTTCATAGCTTTACAAATTGATCGTTCGGAGTTGCACGTTGTACATGTATGCTTTACTTATATAGCAACTTCTATAATATCCTCAAGCATGGATGTGTGTAGTAAACGGTACGCTAACAATCTGGATCATGGTGTGGATGTGACGTTGAAGATGAATTTTTCATCTCGTAAATAAACATCATGAAAAAAGGTAATAAAATCCCTTGATCGTGTGAAGCTGAGTGAGCATTATAAAGATTATTATGCTATCTTATTTGCCTTTTGGTTCAGAAAAAAAAGTTTAGTAATGCTTAAAAAAGTTTTTATTGACACAACGTATTTAGTTCACCTGAGATAAGAGCCTCAGCCTCAAGATAGATGTTGTGCGTGGAATTTTGCTTCATGCCTAAATGTGCGTAATAACGTTTCCATGTTGGTCGTTATGTTCTTCTCCTCTAGGAAGTTATGAATGTTTTGAAATGCACTTAAAATTTTGAAATAATTTCAGCGTAGAAGTTCACACTAAAAATAAGTTGTAGTTGCAAAAATCCACGTTTAATAAACATTTTATCACAGCTCCGAAGCGACTAACAGAGTAATAACAATCTTCAGCGGAGATATTTGCCAAATACAAAATGTTTAGTAGAAAAAATGAGTGTATGAGGAATGTTTACTTTCCGACAAATTGAATGGTATTATAAATGGTGACAAGTACAATGACATTGACAGCATTTTCTGTCAAATACATGGTGTATGTGTCTCACCGCCTCCTTATCAATTTACATGACGTACATGATCCGAGTTGATTTGATTCTTTCATCAAAATTATAAATGATGACAAGTACAATGACATTGACAGCATTTTCTGTCAAATACATGGTGTATGTGTCTCACCGCCTCCTTATCAATTTACATGACGTACATGATCCGAGTTGATTTGATTCTTTCATCAAAACCTTAATTACGTTCTTAATGTTTGATCCATCCATTAAAGAAAATCCCTCGTCATTACTGTTACGAATCTTGTTCTGGTATTAAACCTTTCAAAAAAGTTGTAAGAATTCATGCCACCCTAATTAAATTGACGGAGTGATGGAGACGGAGGTAAAAATGAGTTAGCTTGGCATTCCAGATTAATTTTGAGCGTACCTCTTAGCCTAGCTGCTACAAACTATTATTACAAAAAGTAGTGGATGATGGGATGAGAAACTAGAGCTGAATAGAAATTGAATCAGAGTGAAAAGAAAATTGAGCTTTAGCGTTGACTCATGAAAAGGTAATTTAGCCTTGGTAGTGAAAATAGCAGTCGTGACATTCACTCGCCTTGCTTGTCCAATCACGAGTTGTTATACTGTATAAAAGAAAGACTGACCAAACGTCCCCACTTTATTCCTGGTAGGGTATAAGTACGCATTTACGAGCTCCACTCACCACACAACCACCGCGCTGCATATTTAGGATGTAGATCACATACTGTGATATGTTCAAGAGAGTACATGTGAGTAAAAAATGTAATGTGAATTTATATAAATACATCCCATTCACTGGAAGCCTCTTTTTGTCTCTCTTTATCCCAATTTGTTTGTAACAAAATAGGCTGCTTCTCATCTACTTAAACACGTAACGAAAATGTCTTTTGAAGGAAGAAAGGGGGATCCTTTTATGTGCACATGAGATTTGTTCGAGGTTGAGTCTTACGGAGCTTTTTTTTTAATTTTATGTTTTTTTTTCTCTCTCTCTCTCTTTCTGTTCTCTCCTATTCTTCCCTTTTTGCTGGCAATCCGTACGTACGTGAGTTAATACTGTATTCGACCTAGAAACTTCAGAAAAAATCTTTGCTCAACTTTGAGCCGTCCATCCACATACGTTTAAGTATATACACACATGCATTTTTCTTTCTGACCCTTCTTTGATAATGACATATTATTACGTACGTAGTTGACGGATAAGTATGATGGCCTAACTGCTAAGTTGTTGGTGCCGATAGTTGATAGTTGGTTTTTCTCAACTGATCAGTGTTTATATAAAATAAAATGTTTTGGCTCTTGTACTCGCTCAAAACATGTATATACATAGAACTCCGTTTCAGTTGCATTCCATCTTTGCTAGAACCAATTCTCAACGTGTTCAAATTACAACTGAATGGAGTGGTTAACTGTTACACACACTAGAAGGCTTGTCTATCGAACTGATTCTGTGTGAAAGATGATCTTCCTCTTCTGTGTGATTCATGAGAGTTCAAAGGAAGAATGGACGTTGGTTGGTAAATATTATACAACATATGAATGATCTAGAGTATATGCATAAAACATGCAGATAAATTTTACGTTGGCGCACTGGCACACATCTCATGCTAATATGGGAAAGGTGTGTAGAATACGCTATACCTATATATAGGGGCTATTTCATTTCCCAAACTTACAACTCACGATGAACAAGATAGTGTGTTGGTAGTTGCAGTTTTAAAAATGTATTTTTAATCCTCGAGACGAGATTTTGTTTCGTATTTAACAATGACAACTAAAAAAAAGTATGGAATACAATGTAAAAAATTCAAATGAGCCAAAAGGATATTCTCTCTTTTGTGTTTGTACAGCATGCTTGTGTTATGTGTTATGTGTTATTTTGTGCAGTATACACGGTACTTTTATATCATAGGTTCTAGCATGCTTACTCCATGAAACGAAGCAACTTAGTAATGATTTTTCAAAGCACGTCGTTCTGGATGAATGTGCTTTATAGGGTGAAATTTTGGATGCATAAAGAAAATCCTTGATCAGAACAGGGTGAAATGATCTCTCCGTCAAAACGTGTTATGCAGTAATAATGTCAGATGAGGTAAAATGTGTTTGATGTAGGCTTCAAATTAAGCACACACTCGACGCGGTTTCATATTATGAATGACAATGACGAATGTGGACTACATGCTAATGCCAATATTTTCCCATCATTGCAATGCTGCTGCTAGGGATAGGCTTGCGGCTTCCCTTGCACCGTGGTGAATGTTATTTTGATCCTCACCCTTTTTTGATCAAGAACCAAGTGTGTGTGGGTGCTTCACACACACAATAGTGGTCGTAACCGACATACCTAGTACAACAAATGGACTTTTAAGGTATCTCGCAAAACTCAACGGTATCATCATCGACTCCCAAAAAAACAAAACAAACCCAATGTGCTAAGTCTCTTTTCGCAAATCCTCTTTGTTGAATTTTTGTGGCTTTGGTTAGATACAGTCAAATGTGTCGTTTAGTAAACTAACTCAGTTGACGAAGTGGTGACAAAATTCGTTTAACACCTGCAACAGACAAACTTTGCAACAAAAAAATGCTCACAACATGGTCATGTCATGCCCAAACCGTCTGCTTTGACTGCTCGCTGTATAAACTGTTGTAATGATTATTTTTTGTACCCAGAAATTACAAGCGTAACAAAAGACAACATACGCGATTCATTCTTTCTCATGGTGTTTTTTTTTGTTTCCAGCAAAGGTTATGTTATTTTTGGGGCGACTAGTTCTATTTAGAGTTCGCTATACTTTGCATGCAAGACTGATTGTGTGCAGCAGCAGCGCCAGGATTTCTGGTTGGAGTACCTTGAGAGCTTGTGACAAAGCAGCGTCATGCTTCCACATTGACTAGAAAAGCTCCGCTCTAATAGATTGATTTCCCGAAAAAATGATTTCTGTTATGTTCAGGCATAGATACATACATACCTAAATATGTCATAAACTGTTACGAAACACAAATTTCATAGCCATCTGGGTACACCTGTGCCGTTTTCCTGACAAGTCGTGCTGAACCATAAATCTTTTGTATGCTTGTCATGTCTCTCTACGTAGATATAAGGAAAATCAAGGAGGATGTAAAAAGTTATAACTTAAAAATATAGTTTCGAGACTAACAAGTTCAAGATTTCATATTTTTTGACACAATTCTCTTCCCAACATTGCTCAATAATGTTGAGTCTCTGAACCTACTGGGATGACCGGATGACGGCTGTCGCAAAATCAAACATGTTCCGAGAATGTTAGCTCTACTTTTTTCAATTCAATAGTCCTTGAACATCCTAGCCACCTCGTCTGTAGGTTTGTTAGTGCTCGTTGTTTGAAGTGAGTACATTATTTGATGCAAGGCAAAACGAGAAAATATGAGCCATAACTCATGATTTATACACATCAAAACTTTCTGCTTGCAAGAGGTAAAGTTCATAAATAAAAAATTAGCAACCTCTTCCTTCTCCATTGTCAATACAAATGCATACATGTAAGTGTACAGCAAATACATAAACAACAAGCGTCACATTTCATTAGAAAACATATATATTTACTTTGCATAAATATACTTCATTACGACTTAGCCATCTGAATTTGACATCATTTGTATGTTCGATTGCACTTCCAAATGAATATAAGCTAAATGACACACAAGTATAACTTTATAAAAATATTTGGTTAACAAAAGCAACATCCCTGTTTTCCCTGAAACTGCATTGTCTTGTGGACTATGACTGTGGACCACACATTCATCAACAATGCATAAAGCTGAGGAAGTCATGTTTCGCAAAAGATTTGCATGTTTCGTTACGTTCCCCTAAAAAATTTACTAGTTTTTAATGCGATGCTGATTTATTCAGAAGCATTGCAAACACCACCTATTTTTCCTTGGAAATGACGACTTCGTGAGTAAACCATTGGCATGTTGACATTTGATATGAAACAACTTTTTTTTTCAAAGGAAGGATTGAATTGATGGATTCATGATAGGTTATTGTGTGCTTGTATGGCATAATATGATATGATATGCATAGTAAAGAAATTCAATTCACCTGTTGAAGTGGAGTGTAAAACAGATAATGATAATAATAATAATAATATGCACATCATATCATTCGTCTTGTGATTTCTTCCCTAAAATATTTAATAACAGTCAAGCATCATTGTGTTTGACAAGTGTAGATATTTGAATACGAGCCCACCTATTAACCTCACAAATAGATACCATATTCGTAGATATGTATTATGTAGCGTTGCATGCATCAAATCATCATGACTGATGATGAACCACCTACCTACAACCTACCTACCAATTTTAATCGAGTAAGTTGCTTGTTTCCTTTCACATCACTTTGCTTATTAATTAAAACAAAACAAACATCAACTTTACAAACGTATGGAAGTGGCAGAAAGCTTATTATTTTTCCATTACCAATCCCATTTCAGAATTAAATTGTGTCTGAATAGTTTATGCTAATTAAATCAGCATTGTTAAAATATAATACTGAGCTGAGATGTCTGCATGTAATTGATTATGTCTGAAGAAAAAACTGAACTTCGATTTGTCAGTAGCGCATAAAAATCATGGATGGATGGACAAACAACTTAAAAAAAGCATGTAAGCTCAAAACAGGCTGCGCTTTATGAAATAATCCCAACCTTTGTCCATGTCCATATTTATTTCACATGATTTCTTAAGCCGCCACCACAATCAAACTCGCCTGATTCCCACTGTCATCATCTTTCCTTATTTAAAGAGTAAAACTACAATTTCATTACCTTGTAAATCTAGTCTTGTTTTCAGTAATATGGAATTTTAATGATGATTAGCATATATATGGACCTCGCTGTGACTCCCCAAAACAGATGTCTAGAAAACGGTCATAATTTTGAGGATCGAAGCATGAAAGGCTTTGTGGCTCCGTAGGTGGTCCCAACTACCATCTTGTCAAGTTCATTTAGATTCTTAATTTTATTATTTACTGATAAAAATTGGCTGAAGCTATACAAAACACTGGCTGATGTTTTGTGTATCCTAGTCTTTGCCTTCCATTTCCTAACAGAAGTAAAATTAGAGGGCTAAATAATAATATAAAACAGTACATTCGCCACACCACACCAGTGTATAAAAATGGATGAATGGATAGATTGGATGGACAGGTTTGTAAGTTTTCTCAGACGAAGCACATAAAATTAAATCCCGTGAACTTAAGTAGCTAAAGGGAATATATAAGCCTTTTTCGCAGATTTGCTTACATTTATGCATTTTTTACGGATTCAAAGGTGAATGGAAAGCCTGATTGCTTTTAATCCTCCTCGCCAACTTTTCTTTTATCCTCTGAATCAACTATTTACGTCATCCTTTCTTTCCACACAGGCAGAAAAAAACAGATAATAACTTCCGAAAATCCTGATTTTACACATTATGCACATATTACGAAGAATAAGTGATAAACACATTTTTGTTTGTATCACATTAGAGCTAGCGTAAATATATGTAGCTACTTTCAATTCAATCTTGTTTCCCATGTCGACCAGTCCACATGAATTTCTTCTCTGGCCACTATTCACAGTGAAAGAACCACTTAAATGCAATGACTAGTTTTTGAATTATTTATGGTTAGTAATAATTGATAGCGAGTTTCAGTCTTACAGATATCGATATTTGGTCTACATTTCTATTCAACTTGGCGTGTGTGTTTGTAAAGAAATGCATGTTTCCCTTAGTCTTGAAATACTGAGAAAACCCAAGACGACGTAGAAGGAAGGCATGCTTTTCCTACTTATTAGTGTGTATTGTTGCGAGCATTTTGTTTCTCACAAACAAGAGCTACTAAATATGTGAAAAGGTGGAGAGAAGAGGGAATGCCATAATGGCCAAGCGCTTGTCTTATCAGAATGATTTATGGCTAAAAGTGATTTTTGAGTGGTTATTCAATCAGAGTTATCTTGAAGAATGAATAATCATATACGAATGTCAAATTTTTGAGAAACCCAAGAAGACCTGTAAAGAGCTTACTAAGAAGGATAATAGTGTTGTAGATTATGGACAATATGTAAGAAGAAGGCAAGTCGCAAAGAAAAGTGTGAATGTACTCTCAAACATGTCATTGTATTACAAAGTCTAACTACACTTTTGAGAAGGCATCAATGTACATTACCTACATTACATTCAGTCATTGGTTTTAATTATTACGTATTCATCCAATCCCTTCAAACTACGTAGCACGCATATACCTACGTTTTTATCGTAACAAAATGTTGCATTTGTTTCGCCAATGGGATTGATTAAATGGACGAAAACTGAGGAGAACCCATAAAAAGTGGTCAACCTGAAAGTGAAATTTTTGTGACAGTATAAAAATCCTTAACCATTACCATGCCATACATACTTGGCAGGATTGGTAAAGTATGTGGAATGTGTAAGATTCGATTAGTTTGCAATTGAAAAGGCAAATGTTAGTTTGTCATTCATTTCTCATCAGTGTTCTAGTCTCAAATTCAGTACTATCATCATCATACAAATGTAACTGCGACATGGCATGAATGCAATATAGTCTTAGAAAAGTTTTTTTTAATGACTGAACTATGTACAACTTTGTTGCCTTTTGTGGCACTCGTGTTGCAGCCAAGGAGGGAAGGAGTAATGGCTCGTTTCTTTCGGACTCCGTTAAGCTTTAATCAACACACTAATGTGATTCACGCACCAACCATGTTCCAGTTCTAGTATCATCGCATTAAGTAGAGTCAAAAACCCAAAGCAAACGTTTGATTTTTTTGTGGCGTATCAGCAAACTAGGAGCTAAGTATATATATGTATGGGAAACTCATATATTTAAAACAACAAAGTCTTGCTAACAGGCCTTTGTTTTACCTCTTTCTTTCTTTCTCTCTCGTGCTTTGTTTTTGTCTCGTAGTATGGCTTGAGAAACCATTGACTTGCCTTGACAATTACCAATTTCCTTAGCATTAGTTCTCTGAAAAAGTTTGTAATGGGATGCCAGCATTGAAAACGAATAGAGCATTATGTAGTTTTAGTAAATTATCCATTCTTTCTAGTGAACCTATTCTTGTGTAGCATGACATGTATCACTCATTGTTAATTTAAGAAAAGACACAACGTCTTAGCTTCTAGCATACGTAGCTCCAAAGTCTCTACACTCTGAGCAGTGGGCAAAGTAAATAGTTTATTTTATTACGCACGTACTGTTCTACAAATGGGATGGACTTAAATGGTATAAAAAGCAGATGCAGGCCGCTCGCTCATTATAGTGCAGTTTGGTTCAAATAGGATAAACAGAAAAGGGGCTCCATCAATTTCAAAAATGGAATGAAAAGTATTACGTATGCTGAAGGAATAAAGTGGTCAAGCATCATCATCATCATCATCATTTTACTACCCGTCTTAAAAATTGAATTCCTGGGAGACGTAAGAGAGAACGGAACTTAATGCGCTTGTAATGCTAATGCTCATGACCATGGCTCATGGAAGCTGTTATTATTATGTTGCTCGAGAGGAATGCACACTGAGGAACCCTCACATACACACCTCTTAATACTCTGCTATAACTATAAAGATAATATTAGTATTACGTTACGTAAGTACACATCATCATTTGTACGCTCTATGTTCCACACTCAAAAGTGGAGTGAAGGAAGAAGGCAGGCAGGCATACCATTTTTTCTAGCTCGAGAGATCAGTAAGCGAACATTACAATGGGTGGTTTGCTCATAAACATGAGCTGTGGCTGAATTCAAAACATTTCATGACATGAATGTACAGTGTTAAAATTTAAAAAAAAGGAAACTTAAGCATGGAAGGAGCCTCCTCGATGGTACTTTTTCGATAGGAGAAAGTGTAGCATACCTCGGTAATATGTTTATACAATGCAATATGCACCATGGCTCATAATAACACATTCCCATACTTGGATTACAAACAGTGAAATGAATCCTTGAGGGAGAACTCAGTCTTCTCACTGCATCAGAGTTGAGCATGAGGCGGCAGTTAAAGAAAATGAAAAACGGAAAATGCTTGTACAAACGCACTTGTTATTTTGTTTTCCTAAATGTCTGGAGCATCACCATCATCATACCATGATCATATCAACTATATCACAACCTCACAACAACAGCAACAGTGTGGTACAAGCAGAGAGAAGATCGTGTCCATCCCGATGGAATTCCAGAATAAACCATTCTATTGTCATCTATTAGGAACACCATTGTTTCTGCCTTCAAATATGGTTTGAAAACACATTTTAAATGCTTCTTTCGTTTCCATACGGTCTTGATAGGGGTAGAAAAAAAAAAGATAATGTATGTGCATCGGCATGAAAACAGAGTCTCTTCTTACTTGACCAAACACCAAAAAGAATTATTTATGGTTGAATGTTTGTCATACGTTTGTAACTGTGTCCGTATAACATACACTTACATATATATATCTGCGTGTAGGCAAGAGGGGGAATTTATCTTGAGGAATATAGGGATGCCTATCTGTCATCTCGGTGGCATTATATTACATTCACAGAATTCTTTGCGCGTTGACCTCATTACACTATTTAAGCAATACCAAATTACAAGTGTACAAACACACACGTGCACCAGTTCCAAAAGGTCGGGTACGTCAAATGTGTTCGTTGTAGTTGGGATTAACCAAAAAAACTAACTTTTTTTCTGCTATAAAAACACAGAGGCCATAGTGATTGGGAACTGCTCCCAATTTATGTTCTGAAAAGTTACAATCAAAATTCTGTACAAAATGTACTTGTTTGAAATGCTGCTTAAATAGTTGACAGAGTATAAAACCCATGTAAATTTTTCCCCCTCTCCGTATGCGAATCGTGTTTCTCTTTAGAATTCAAGGAGAGAAGAGAAGGTAATAACTGGAATGAGTGTGTATGTAGCATTGGTACAGAAGACACGCCTTTTGGAATGTAACGAAGAAAGTCATAAAAATCGTCTAGCGTAAGAAGTCATGAATAAATAATTTTGCGGTCAGAAAAGATATAGCAAAGTTGTGGAACCATTCATAACAGGTAGAGATTGAGAAGGGTTTCCATGCTAAATGATAAATGACTAGGGACAGCGTTTACGACCAATTTTCAGGCAATTACAATCATTGCGTAACTTGTAATTAGATATATGTAGATGAGATTAGATAGCCAAGAAAAACAATTATCAGTACATAATAGGTGATACCTGGCGAAAATACAAATGAACAAAGGTTAAGGCTATGATTGATTGAGTATTGAGGTGTGTGTCTGTAGAACCTATTCTGGATATACAGACAGACAGACACAATATCAGTTATAAATTGGTTGAAAGAAATCCACAACTTTACGAATGAAGTATCACCTGCATTACTTGACAGAAACCCTTTATACAGGAAGTATCTAACGAGAAACAAAATGAGAGAGAAGCAGACGAAGAAAAAAAAGATCTGTATCGATTCCGCCCATCTATTTTATGCAAACAACTTAAGTCGTTTTACTTACTTGCCCAAACTGTTTGTTGTTTTTCTCATGGTAAATTACTTCCTAGAGAGACCTTAATGATCCCAAATCTGATAGCTATGAAACCATAAATGTATGTTTTCGTTAATGTGAGTCTTGCACCAGCCAAAGTTCTTCCAACACATCCCAACATAAGGTGTGCATTGCTTACATATATATATCTCTCTCTCTTCTAAAACACTAGTTTAGCTACAATTTTTACGTGGTTTAGAATTGCATTTTTCCTTTCCACCTACTCTTCTTGTTAGTCTATTGTTGTGACTGAAAACATATGTAAAATGTGAACATAATGGTACATTAGTTTATTTCAACTTAAGAGAAAAGTTGAAATATGATCGTTTAACTATGAACTAGCATTTTCTTCCGTTTTTCTAGTTACGAAGTTGGAAAAGAAAAAAGTCCTTGTTTCTTTCCTAGTAATATGGGTTCACACTGGAAATACATGCTTGCTCTTTTCCTACCTCTGCGTATCCATTATAAATACGTATGGATATATACAAGTGCGTGTGCACTACGGTCTATAACTTTCATCTTTCGTATTTTGTGTCACATTCCTAGTGTTCATATACATCCCCAAGAAAATATTTCTTTCTACTAGTTTATGTCACTACATATAGCGGTACTCAGTGTGTCATTTTCATTCGCCTTTTCATTTTTGTTTTTATAAAAATTTCAGCCTTACAAGGAAGAATTTTAAAATATGTGTATCTGTCATGTATATTTTCCTTGAAATACTCTTGGTTCCTCTCTCTCTCTTCCACCTGTCTATTGTTATAATGTGTCCCGCAAAAAAAGCACCTAACCTTTCGTTTCGCTCTTATCTTCTTTTGAAATCTTGAGCAAGTCTAGTTCACAATCTTGTTCTTTCCCTTGATGAGCCAAAGGGTCCACCACCAACCATTATGCTTTCTTGAATCCATTACTCCTCAGTTGAAAACTTACTCTCAACTGAGAGCACAGCCCACTGTGAACTGAACCTTTTTTTATGTCCTTCATTTTTGTTTCAACAAAAATCCAAGAGGACATATAGTAGAAGCGACGTTAACACACAAAAAATCCATGGGTTGTGTCCACTTAACCATATTATTTTGTAAACGAATTCATTGTATAAGGTGGTAAAAACCACTTTGTGAAATTATAAATGACAAGGACTACCCATGTGGTGCTTTTTTCTATTACTATCATCATCAGTTGAAGCACATGCATCAGTAAGGGAACTCATCATTGAGGATTGCTATTTGAGCTTTTATCTTTTTCAAGAAAAAGTAGGATGGTTAGTTACAAGATGGGATGATTTGTGGTTATAAATTATTTTACATGCATGTTATACAACAAACATAAGTAACCTGCTTAATTTTTATTGCATTTCATGCTGTCGTCTGTCTTCGACCTGCTGCAATGCAAAAATATTTCTTGCTCATCTAACAACGCCGAAATGACGTACAACAGCGTGTAGGGCAAAGGCACAACAGAGGATAGATTATTATGTTGAGTGCACATAAAGTACAATACTTATAAAAGTTAGTTTTATGTTAAATCTCTGTGAGAAAGAAGGAGAAACCGCTTAAAGTACTTATAGAACTCACTCTCTCTCTATCTCTCCAGTCACTTGGATGGCAAAAGCATACGACACTTGATGTAGCCATATATGATTTCACAACTGTCTGAAATATTATCTTATACACATTGTACTTTTATATGTATATGCCCCCTTCACTACCCATGATGATACAATACTTATGAGGTTACATTCATATCATGGGGCTTTGGAATAAAACGATTATGATGATGTTGATGTCAAGATGTTTTTATTATCATAGCGTCAAGCCAAGGTGTGTGCACATCATAGATTCTTGAATACTCTGTACAATGCCTACATACAATACGTAGCAATAACTATTATTTACTCACGGTAAACTTTTGCTGTCATTTACCACCCTTAACTTTACTATGTAATGCTCCTTAATGCAATGCTACATAATGTTTCATCTCAAGTAGGATCGTTCATGAAGAGACTCGAATTCCTCTGATTTTGGCTTTATTACGTATAGAAATTGTGAAACGCCTGCGTTTTTATATTGTATATATCTATGTATGTATGCAGTGCACACGCTTCCCTCAACAGTTTCTTATGAGAATTCCCAAAAAAAAACTATTTTAACAACTTTATCTGGACGTACCACCCATGTTCCAAGCGTCCGTCTATTGTTTGTCTCAATGTGCACTCCAATTCACATTATACCTAGGGTTTTCCCCCCTACACTTCCTCTAGTTCAAGTATGCATTGACTTTATGCTACAGCAAACGCAACCCATTCAACAATGGTAATGATATTTATTAACAAACTCAACGTTCAAAAGCTAAAATCATCAGATCTAATCATAATTCGAAGAAAACAACCGAGTGCAACCTGCAACCTTCTACAATGCCATTTTTTGAGCGGTGGGCGGATATCCTGTGATTTATGCTTGTGCTTGCATTGAAAGAGCATCATCCATTCGTACATGCACACAAAACATACATTTTTTTAAAAGC
>JAANSM010002478.1:0-14929 GCA_036850725.1 Orchesella villosa
ACGAAAAAAGGGGTTAGGTTTGCTTGTATATCGATTATAATAAATACATCACGTCAGTCCGTTAGTCTTGCTTTGATGGGGCTGAATTGTATATAGCTTGTACATGCAATGTAGTAGCTCTTCTAAACTGCTTCCACTGATTCATGATTCATCTCGACTTGAAAGTAATAGATCATTGTAGTTTCACATTGAACCAAACTGCATTGTTCGTATAATGTCGTGTATCTATGATAAAATCTCAAGTAATACTTGTTGCTTCAAAATTTATACATTTAAAACAAATTTTATCAGAAGTCTACACGGCTGTAACTTTGTAAAATACTACGCAGTAGCCTGAGGTGACAGAAATTTGTTGCTTCTCCATCTCCACCCCTTTCGATAAGGTATTATAGTAATGGCCGACGGGGCAATTCTTCTTGTCTAAGAGAATAAATGAATTTATTCATTGTTCTGTATTCTTTTTAAATAAAGATAAATGACAATCATAAAATAAGATGCAAATATTCTCAATGGAATGATGAAAATGTATTGCTATTGCACGCAACAACATAACCAACTATCTGAAACTTTTTCATTCGTGATAGACTGGGTGGGTGGAAAGGAATGAAAGATGACGAGGTAATCCTTTAGAGATTGTGGTGGTCTTTCAGAAAATGAAAGTACGGACATACATGGTAAATGTGAGATATTTTATTGCTTATAAATGTTTACCCTTTTACTCTGTCGGTCATAATGATCATCATGAAAACGGGGTAAACGAAACCCGATATTTCAGATACTCAGCAAGTGCTATTATATATCTTCACAAACTCAGAAAATAAAACTTTCCTGCACTGCACTATTGTACGTATAAATAGTATATAGGCTTATGCAATATATCTATGCACGTCTAGATATTTCAAAAGTTTTTCTTGCATTTTTGTTGTTGAATATAGTTCAATGCAATATATTTGTGGTATCACAACAGAGTATTCCTAATGCAATATTGTGAGCGCTTTCTCATGCCGTCCTCATTTCCGCTTTTCCATGTTTTTTGATAAAATAAAAGTCTTACAAGATTTTTTTTGTGAGCGCTTGCTTGGCGTATCATTTGGAAATGGTGAGGAGAGTTCGAGCTTAGATTTGGTTTCAAGTCGACCAAGATTGAGGATTGATATGTTATGCTGTTTTNGATTGATATGTTATGCTGTTTTGAGTATGCCTTGAACTAACTTTTTCCTTCCCTGTGAACCTCTCAGTAATGTAACTGATGCTGTACATAAAGGTTTTTTGTCTTCGTTCCTTTTTTCAAAATATATTTTGTGACCATTCAAGATAGTAAAGAGGAATCCACAGGGAATTTCTTGTAAAAGGAAACTATATTATATGAAATTCAAAATACATTTATTATATATCACATACGTTTCCTCGTTATTGCATTGATGTTATTCTTTTGTCTTGTGTTGGCACAATTGCTTTTTGAAATAGAATTAGGTTTTTTTCCCTTTTCTACTTAGTTGTTCTGGTTCTTTCCAAAATAATGTCATTTTGGGCACACATTACGGTAATGGCATTTTGAAGCGCTTCAAAATTATATATCACATACGTTTCCTCGTTATTGCATTGATGTTATTCTTTTGTCTTGCGTTGGCACAATTGCTTTTTGAAATAGAATTAGGTTTTTTTCCCTTTTCTACTTAGTTGTTCTGGTTCTTTCCAAAATAATGTCATTTTGGGCACACATTACGGTAATGACATTTTGAAGCGCTTCAATATTCATTGAAGCCTGAAACATTTCAGCTTATGTTCAGCTGCGTGTATGTAGATCATATCTCATAGACATGACCTGCAGACAGGAACTACTCAAAAGAATTTACGTTACGAAAGCTGGGATTAGTGAAACAGTGCTTAAGAAGGATGATGATGTTATGTACATGAATAATCGTTTCCAATTTTGTCGATAGTATTCATCGTGTTTTGTGTGGAAAGTTGGTTCAGTTCAGTTGATGTAAGTCTGATGAATTAGTTCATGAGATCATATTGCGCAGAATATCTTCCAGATATCAAATCATCAATACGTTACACCGCTACAATCAGAGCTGTGAAATCTAGTGCTGACGATGAAGTATATTTCGAGAAAACAAAATGGATACGAATTTACAAGATTGACGAAGTGTTGCTCGCTCACACTAACTTTTTATTAAGTCAAACTCAAGAGATGAAATGAGCTGTTCTGTTTTCCTTATGTTTTCGTTGTCTGTACGTCTTTAATTTGAAGTCGTGTCTCTTTTGATATTGATTTTGTTTGCTTCGCTTATCCCATCGCATTTTCTGGGGTTCATTTTCCTCTTCTGCTTCATGATTACCTTCATTTAGGCCTATTATACCGGATGGACATGTAATATTAAATCCTTTCGCCTACTTTCTCATTACTTACTAAATACCGGAAAGTAAAACGGTGGAGCAGGGCACACACACTCTCTCATTTCCCCTTTTAATACTCACGCCACTACACACCTCTCGCTACGGGCACATGCAGGTATATAGTCTTATTTGTGTGCGGCACGTATCACAGAAGTCAGAAAAAAGGGAGAAGCTTCGTGCTTCATGAGTTCCAACCAAACCCATCTTCCCATGGAGAGAGATCTTGTATGTATAGCGTTTGCAATTTCCACAATCTAAGTATATTTTACCACCTTAGATTTTCTGTCTCGATTATGAACCACGTTATGTGTGTTGTAGTTACATGCATGCTTGGCTGCCAGCTTAAGATCTTTTCCGTTTTGCAACTAGTAAGAAAGCTTGGGTGCGCTCGTTGGAGAGCTACATTAAAAGCAAGACACATTCATGCATTCATGTAGGGAAACGACTAGCAAAACGTAAGAACAAGCACACGACAGCAGCAGAGACAAATCCTCAATCTACCCATGAGGCTTAAAGTATTCCAAATGGGCTTGTTTCTCATCGTTTCCCCGTGTCTTTTTGTCATTTCATACCGATTATGACTATGACCATGAAAAGCAGTGCTTCTGCTCTCCTGCAAGAGAAGGGCACACACAATATGAGTTCATTACTGGTTTCCCTATTCCATTTTGTCTAACTGGGTTCCGCTTTTCTAAGTAAGCATGTGTGTGGGATGAAATACGTCTCAGAGGATTTCCAACGAGTTTCCAAATGAGCACACTGAAATACTACGATAGTTAAAGGGAAACGTCCTATCTCACTCCCAAACCCCTTCTCTTATTAAATCTAATTGTAAGTTAGAAGAAAATGTAATAAGGAGCTCATGGATTCACTCCCATATTATTGAGCTGAAATTCAATTTTTTAGTCGTTTCGTAGCTAATTTTCATTTCATGAGGAGCCTTATTATTCTACATGTTTTATAGAGTGTAGTTGGCACTCCTTCGAATACTTTACGTACTCACCCCAGAGGTTAATTTGACTAGGCACTGATTATATAGGGCAAAATATAAGTGACCGCTGTTGATGTTGTTGAAATCCATTTTTCTTCATTGTTTCCGTTCGTAGCGGAAAAAGTTAGATGTTTGCCGCGGTGCGCAATAAATATTTCAACATTTGTCTAGGTGGTCGAGAAGAGGAACTGAGTACACAGAAGCATATATATGTAGCTTCCAAAATTTGTGTATTATATTTCCAGGTTGTAAATCAAAATAGGAGATCACACATATGGACCCTCACCGTATATTTTGTATTTTGTACCAAAACATAAGGATATTTTAATATTAGTGAGTTACTTTTGGTGTACATGTTTTCATTTATGGTTGGCGTTACATGATGCATGCCTTTTACACCACACTCACTTCCTTTGTCAATAGAGAATTCCCAGTTTATAAATTGTGAAGTGAATTCTCGAAAATACATGCATAATAAAATGCCATCACACGACGAACGGTTCACAAGCATAAAGCGTAACTATTGCTTGCAAACTGTGAAAGTTCCTTCATCATTTCCACCAAACAGTTCATTCTTCCATGTATGGTTTATATATACAGTAGTAATTTACAGTGTAAGAAACCGAGCCAATATACAGAAATGGAGAGGTACGTTTTCCAATTGTAAATGAATACTTTTGCACAATACATATTTTAATTCTTGTCTGTTCGACATATTTCCAGCGTTGCTCCGCATATTTATTAAACTTTTCCGCGGTTTGCAATATGCAAATACACAAATGAACGGTTGTGTTAGTCGGAGAAGAGGTCATTTCTCTGGAAATTTGATGGTTATGCAAATGCTCTTTGCTCACTCTTATTACCTCCGTCTGCTTGTCTATATATATGAGCATGAGCGTGATGATTTCTGAATTTCTGATTCCACATCAGCGATAGAGAGGTCTGTGCATTCCCTATCAGGAAACAGTTGGAGAGAATTGTGTATGAGCTTACTCAATGCATTTTGCCTTTGTTGTGTTGTGTGAAATGGAGACAGAGAGAGAGACACCCTTCAGTGAAGTCATGCACGTATTCTATCATCTGCCTGCACTCAAGTTTGCTTTGTTGGGTCACGCACTACACTCCATCCCTTTGTTTTCTGCCTTTCGTCTCCTTTGTGAGGTTTTGTTCTTGTGCAAAGAAGCCAAATGCATATATATCATAAGTAAAAAATATCTTGTTTTTGACTAGCCGCATTCAACATTGGAAGAGAAAATCTACCAAGAAAACTTGATAAAGCAGACCTGCACTGCGCTGTAAATTTTTCTGGGTTCAAGATGGATTTGTGGGAAAAGTTGTAGAGAACGGTTTAAGAGATAAGATTGTAGGAAAGAAGCATATACATACCTGAAGCATATATTATATAATGTATGCATAAGTTGAATCAGAAATAAAAATTACAATTTTCTTCCGTTCCATTTCTTACAGAATGAAAATTAAAAAATTCCGTTTGCACCTGGGAACTTGAAAGTAGTTTTTATGCTTCCAGTAATAAGCTGAAAAACTGCACGTCAACGCTGACTTCCTTTGCCTTATTTATCAGGTGTACAACGTCACGGTACATAACATAAATGTGTCTGGGCTTTCCCTTATAAGGCAACCATTGTACTTTGTGTTGGATAAGTATATGATATGATGCATATAATAATATAACCCAGGTTTTGTACCAAAGCTTCTACTAGATTCAAACGTAGTACATGCATAGCATCAGGAGTCAGGAAAGAAATTCATATTAAAAAAGTGAAAGCTTTAATAACACAGGGGGA
Source organism: Orchesella villosa (assembly GCA_036850725.1). Classification (NCBI taxonomy): domain Eukaryota; kingdom Metazoa; phylum Arthropoda; class Collembola; order Entomobryomorpha; family Orchesellidae; genus Orchesella; species Orchesella villosa. Next base: position 5,200 of record JAANSM010002478.1, read on the forward strand.
CGGTTTCACAAAGAAAAAAGTACAAAAAACGGAACAGGTTTATTCATCCGTTCTCAATTTTTGATGAACTCATTCTCCTGAAAATTAACAAAGTGAGAACGTTACGTTAATTCCAAATAAGGTTACACTGTTACATACACACGCATACTCTTTCTTATACATATACATACAAAGAAGCTGAAAGGATGAAATTTATTTCTCTTTTCGTCCAGATGAGACATTTCTTAAAACGCTAAAAATAATAGTAGCAGGTAAGTAGGAGTGGTGGAAAGTAAACTTTGGAAAGTTTAGAATTTTGTTTGCCTTCGTCTTTCATATGAATAATGATGATGGACTGAAAGAGAAAAAGAATCATAATTGTTGTTAAAATGTTTCAACTTTTTTCTTCAGCCAACAAATTTTCAGATGAAGTGACCATATATTTCGTAAACAACATTCTGAACATGCATTCATACCAAGGAGAAATTGGCTAAAGCTGATTTCACATCTAAATAAATTTTCTTACCTCCCGGCATAAATGTTCCAAAAAAAGGTGCACCGCGAGTAGTAGAAACTTACTATTTTTCATCATTTCACCAAACTTTTTTTGAAAGTTTGAAACAACACAATAAAAGCTAGTTCATGAGAAAAAGAAATTACTATTTTGCAAGCTCGTCGAGGGTTAGGCCTGTCCCTGTAGGAGTAAAAAAGGAATGAGACGTACATTGCTATTTTTCTCTGTTTCAATGTTTCAAGAAATAAAGTAAACGTACAAGGTTAACTTGAGGCAAAACTTGTCTCTTTCTTGGATAATTATGTACTTGAGTATTTGAGGTTTGTACATCTATATAACGCAGTAGTATATAGTTGTATAGGTGCAATTTCTCTAGTGATTTTTCTATCCCGTTTCTTCTTTCAAAGTAAGTTTTTGAATGAAATTGCTGGCTCGAAAGTTGTGGAGACTTCGGTGTTTTTAGAAGACGGCTCATCTATATGATGTAGTTTCTTCAGTCTCAAAGCTTTTCCTGGACCTGTTTTTTTTCTTACCAACCTGTGTTCCATGTAGCTTTTCTGAGGGAGTAGGAATCATCATAGTTTTGAGAGTGTGTTTTGAATGTATATATGTTGTATATATGTACGTATTATTTCATCTCGGTGTGGAACAACTGGCTTCACAAAAAGGAGTAACTGCGAATACAAACATATGATTCTAAGAGTATGAAGGAAAACCAACATCGTCTTAATTAATTATATTATATAAGGGTCCATTCATTCTTTATTACATGTAACCTTTTCATTCTTTTTCTCTTACTTTTTTTCACTCTCTCTCTCTCTCTCCTCTTGTGTCTCTAGAGAATGCTTTGGATGAGATCTCTCTGGCAAACCACTCACAGTTCCTTTTACTCTCAATGGGTAGTCTGAGACGATTAGCTCACCAGCTTATAGACAAAGGAGTCGTTTCAGATCTGATCCCAACTTGGGAGGAAACATTAGCCTTGGAGGGTCATGAGAAAGGAGACCAGAAGCAAGATCAAGAACAGCTGGAATACAAGGTAAGGCGGTTTTACGTTTCTTCACTTTGGTATTTTCTAGTGGTTAGGTAGCAAAAAAAGCAAAGTGAGAAGAAAAAATGATTATCAAGAGGCAAAAAGAAGCCGAAATCAAAGTCAACTAATAATATAACAACTAGAGCACACCAGTAGCCCAACTTACTAATCTCTGAGCAGAAAAAATACTCAAGAAAATAGACAAAAAAAGAGAAGACAAGCTAGAATAAGCCTCACATGACTCTATGTTGTCTCTCTCGCTCTCTTTCCGTTCCATCCAGTCAACAGTAAAAGAAATTGAAGAGAAAAGCGAGTGGAGAAAACTCGTAGATTGGCCAACGAGCCCAAAGTTACTTTTTCTCATTCCCGTATTCTTCATCGTCATTCTTAGCAACTAAGAATCGATCAACAACAACCAAAAAGCAGAAGGAGCTCGGAAAGGGAAAAGGTAGCATTGTATCAGAAGAACAGTCAGTACTCTTCCTACAAAAAAAAAGAAGAATGGGAAAAGGAAGAAATCTCTTGCAATAATAAAGGTGAAGACAGACGTGTGGGACTTGGAGGTCTGCTGCTTCTCTGTTTTTCCTCCTGTCGGTAGATGAAAAAGTGTTGAAGCTGGAGCACCACCACCACTGAAAGGCAAAATGTTTAATGTTAACACAACAGCATCAACAACGCCACCTCATATACTATAATACGCTACGCTATACCACCACCTCTGCTATTGCTGAGTTTTTAGCTTGCATTCGTGAGTGCCAACATAAGCATTTCGAGCATTACACTGGCAGTGAGTAAGTGGTAGCAGTGGCGAAATAATAATAATGATAATAATATAAAGAGGAAAAGAAAGCCTCTACTCTTCTTCTTCTTTTTATACATACCTCTTCTCTGCTCATTCTGATAATTCACCGAAACGAATTCATATACCTATAGAAAGCATACAGAACTATTTTCACCCATGCATAATGCTTCACTGACAGGACTGAAGGAAATGGCGAGTGAGCAAAAGGAAACGAGAAATCGTGTAGTTCCACAACATTTCTATGAAAATATGCAGGAAAACAGTTGTAACAGCTTTCACTTTTTAGCTATATATACAACGTACTTATAACTATATGTAACGCAAGTTTTCTTTTTTTCAAATCTTCTTTCTTTCCCATTATTCCGTAGCTAACACAAATGTATATATGCATAATACGAACATGAAAAATTATTTACACGCTGCCTCTCACACAAAGAAAAATATTGAGGAGCACATACCCGGTTGTTTGGAACGTTGTAAGAAAATAGTTAGATCAGTGTTTTAATATCCAGCAAAAAAAAACGTATGGACATGTTTGTATTTCAGTTGGATGGATAGGAAAAGGGAGACAAGTGGGACGACAACGAGGGAAAAAGACGGTTTTGTGAGTTTGGCATCATCATCAGCGAATGATAACTAACTACTATGTCACTTCCCATAGTATTGCCAACAAGGCTGGAAAATATATGAGTAGTTTGTAGTAGTACTCTAGAAGCAGCATTGCATTTCACTCTTTCTCTTATGTGAGAGGGAGGGAGCGGAGAGCTGGAAGGAGAAATTTTTCTGAGACGCTTCATCAAGATAATGCTGATGATGATGATGATAATGATGCTGATCATGGTCCTGCTGTCTACTTGTGTGATAGCAGTTAGTATATATATATCTATAAAGTTTATAGTAAAAGTCCTTCTCACTACTTTTTTTCGGTTCTTGAACGTTGTGTTCCAGTCTCTTCATCATAATCTTTCTTGAGTTAGGTTTGTGTATATGTGAGAGATGGGCAAAGTGGAACACCTAGCTTTTCTCATCACATGCTGTAGAATGCGTGTCGACAGATAGGATAGGAATAGTTGAAGCAAGTAAGATGGTAGCATCAGGAAGTTGGAAAAGAATTATATACTACTTGACTACTTGTCTATGAGCTGAAAAGAATGAAGGGGGAAAAAGAACAGCGTCAAGGATCGAATGATCATGATTATTTTGATGATGACGATAAAGATGATGATAGCTTCGCTCTACTGCCACTTGTCTTTCTCAGAATAATCGAGAAATGCAATGTAGTACGCTTTCTTAAATCAAAAGGTTTGGCATTTTATAGACTGTAATACTGCTCAACTTCCTTCCTCTCGCTCTCTATCTCACTGTGACTGCGTTGCAGACAAACACTCAATCGCCTTTGCCCTGTTCTTTTGACAGGCATGCAGTGCAGCCAGAGGAAGGAAAATATGTGTTGGTAAATATAAATAATACATTTTATGGTATCGATATCCTAGTTAAAAATAGGATGGGAAGGCTGTTTTTTTCGTTACACGTACTACACGCTAGTCCTTCTGAACGCGATAGAATGAATAGCTCGTAATTTGAGATGGCAATATGACATTAATTCCTTGTCATTATAATCCTTCCTTGTCGTGTGGATGTCTTATTATTAAGTTATTATTATACTTTGTTTTAATGACCTGGTATTGAAAATTATAATGAATCTTATGATTTTTTTGAGTTTGCATAGACAATTTAACATTAATTCCTAACCATATAAATTATAGATCGTGGACAATCTCATCGAGAGACTCCGAGGAAATCTTGTTGTTGGCTGTCCAAAACTGGGGGACAATGAAACAGGGTTTGAAGAAGAGGAATGGAGTGAAGTGAGAATAGGAGATTTATTATTTAAGGTAAAGGGAAAGCTTTAAATAATAAATTTATAATGTTAGTTCGAGCGCGTGTACTGTGTATTACATAGAGTTGTTTTTTCTTATTAAAATACATTGTAGAGTGGAGGTCCATGTACACGTTGTGCTACCATTTGTACTGACCAAAAAACTGGAGAACGGGGTCCCGAGCCTTTGTTAACTCTGTCTGCAATGCGAAACGGAAGAGCAAACTTTGGAATACATTTGTACAACATTCCTTACTACTCTCCTACTTCAGTAGCCACTACCACTGTATCGGCGTCAGCCTCCCTTCTTCCTGTGGATGCACAACAGTCCATTTCCCCAAGTTGGGAAGAAAAAGTTCACATTCGAACAATAAAACCTTGGTCCGGCGTAGATGAACCTTTGGAAGAGAATGGGATTGCTACAGTTCCCAGTGGGAGGTATTCAGGAGAGAAGAATAAAACTCCATTGGAAAAGCTTCATGGAGCTTTTACTGAAACAGAGTTACAAACAAGTGAAGCGATGATGATGGAACAAGCTGGTGCTCCGAAAACTGTTCAAAACTCTGGGACCAAGTTGAAGAACCGGCAATTGTCATCAAATTCATCATCTGACTCATTCACTTTGTCGAAAAGTAGCTCAACAAAATTGGCCAACTCTTCCACTTCTACTGCTAACCAAGTGCAAGCAATTCACATTGGGGACCCGGTAAGTGCTCAACAGAACCAACGAGCAGTTACTGAACCCTTAGCATCAACAACATCGATGACTAAAATTCATACCAACTCTACTTCAACCAATGGTCAAATACATTGGTCAAAAAATTCTGTGACCAATAGTGCTACTACTACCACTCCTATTGCTGTTGAAAAGAGTAATTCAAGTCCGAATCCCAATGGTGGTGTCAAAACGTCGATTTCCAAAAAAAGTTTTCAAATTTCTACTCCATGTGATGTAGGCATGGAAGGAAATTTGGCTGAAATGCAAAGCCTAATAGAGTCTATTGACTAAGCACTATAAAGAAATTGTAAGTGTGTCCCTCATGGCATGTTATCTCCATGTACAGGGTATACATAATACATATACATTCCAACAACTTAACGAAAAAAAGTGTATCTATAAACTCCGCTGTTATTATTACGAGCCGTTGTGAACAGCTCCCAAGTTTTCATTCTTTGAATAGCAGGTGTCCTACCCATAATAATACTTTAGTTTAGGCACAAAAATCATCCACTACAGAATTTTTTTCTTCAACCCATTACAAAAAGAGTCTACAAATACATTCCATAAATTGCGCACTAATGTGTACAATTTACATGTTGAAGCTTCCACATTTAAAAACATCTTTTCCTTTTATTGATGAGATTCTCATGTCTTTTGGCGTCTGAAAAAGAAAAAAATGTTTAGTGGAAAATGAGTATTAAAGGCAATAGTCTGTAGTTACAATGTATGTATATGCATATGTACGTCTCTGTACTAAAATGTTGTTTTCTGTCGGTATAATAAATGCAGTTTCTTCCTGTGTTTAGTCCTGTTTTCTTCACTAAAATAATATTATTATGAACTCAGAAACTAAGTAAGTGAGCGAGTGATATGCTCATGTTTACTTTAACAAACTTGACGACAAACTCACAAGAAGACCCTCCGCGAGCATTATCCCAAATTATCCTCTCGTTTATAGTGACACGTCACATTTGCCTGTTATTATTACTTTTTTTCTCCCTCTCACTGTCTGTCTCTAATGTACCAGGGAGTGCTAATGTGATTTTCGGCACTTTGCATTTTACTCCCATGCAAAAATTTTTTGTTTCGCGATGCGATCACCACGCTATGCTACGCAGCAGGGGAAAACAATGGAAGAAACATTTGATGATGGCACGTCACGTATTTTCCAGCTAACTGCATGCATTGTAACCCTATCTTATGTACAAAAGGGACTACTTACATAATCATTTGAGACAAACAAAGCATGCCTGGAATGGAACACTCCTTAACTACTCCTTGGTAAGAATTAAAAAATTGTTTGTGAGGTCAAAGGTCAATTTTTCCGCTATAGATTTGGATTTTTCCCAGCCCTATCTCTCAAGTGATTAAGTATATATACATATTTATATGAATTTATGATTATGACAGGTTATTTCAGTCTGGGTATTATTTTTTATCACCAATCTATTATAATTATTATTCTCACGTCCTATAGAAATCTATTGTATAATTCATCGTAGGAACTCGTCTCGGTGACAATGTCAATGGGGTGTGTCACACGTTATATATGCTTCTAATCATGGCAAGTTACTTCAAAATGAAACTGTCCCGTTTAATTTTCCTTTTCAAATCATTTTAATAACAAAGAGTTGAACAAGAAAGGCTATGGGGCCTATTCAACCGTGATTTTTCTTCTCGTGAAACCATTAGTATCTTCTTTCATCACGCCAGAGATTTGCTTGCTTAATACATAGATGATATGAGACATGCATAGAAGAAGCCTATATTATGTATGTATTGTATCTGTATGTCAGAATAAAAAAATCTAAATTTCTCTTTGCTATATCTATAGAGTATATACTCTTCCATTTTCCTCCATTTTCCAAACCTTTTATTACAATTTTACGTTTTCTTCGGCACACTCAAACTGAGCTCACTCCAATAAATGACAGAATGGTTGTTTAAAATCAACAGACGGAATGCATAATGATTCTTCCAATAAATCTACTCTTTTCACTCATTCTTATTCCACATATCAACTCTTTCACGGTGTTGCCTTTGCCTTTCCTCTCTTTTTCTTCTCTTTACACTTTTTCCTTCTATTAGATATCCCTAGTACTTCTCAATCGTTCTTTTGGGTCTTGTGTAACATATGCATTGAATTTTACCATCTAATTCCACGGTATTTCCTTCAAAGAGACTATATTTTGCAAGTTGAACGTGTTTTTCCTTGTTCTGAAATTTGTCAATGTCCCTCCTTTGGCATCTCTCCATAAAACCACATCAACATCACATTGGGCTTCTAAAAACTCTTGATATACTTTTGTTACGTATCAAGACAGACGACACACAAGATGAAAGTGATACAAAACATGTATGTCTATCTATACACACCTAACGAAAAATGGGAGTTGAGGCAAGCTGAAACGTTGTATTCTTTCCCTTTACAGATTTTGATAGACAGTGCCATTGTATTATTTTGTTCCGTGTTGCTTTCAAGCTTTCCATTTCAATAACGCAAATCTAAAGTGTGTGATCTGCAACGACTCTTCACTAATAATATGCATTATAAATACATATGTATGTGTTTATATGGCTATTATATTAAAGATTAGGTGTTTTCGTTAGGTGAACAAAAAAAGATTATTTGGTGTAACAATTTCTTCATTTCATTTTTCCACTCTCCGTTCCATAAGTCACAGTTATCATGATCACATCCCATCTGTCTGTTGTATTTCGTCAGTTATGTAAACATAAACACACTTGGGAGACATAGCTCACCAAACCAGTGGTGTAAGATATACTTGTTCAGTTTTTTGGACCTTATCACACTCATTTGAGTTTGAATATCTTCAGGAAAAAAGTTGAAATATGAGATTCTTTACACAAAAATAATCTAAAACATTATTTCTCCCTTTGCTTCTTTCTCTTTATAGACATAACATATATAATGTATATGCTCTAATTTACACTTACTCCCATAAAAATAGCTTCATATCTCATTGTCACTGCATATTTTTTATATTTTAATCTAGAGATTATCTTTAAAAGAAGAATAAGATGAATCGGAGAACAAAAAATTGTCTAAGGGCGACAAAAAAAGAATAACAGAAGGAGGACCAAAAATACGTCGAAAATGATGGGGTTGGAAGAAAAGACGCTTCTCTGCATGCATATGGATTTATGTTAGTTTAAATTAAAACAAGTAAGAAAATGTTTCAACGGGTCATGCCACCAGTAACGACTAACAAAAAGTGCAACTGGTGAACATAACACTTATTCATTGTTTTATTACCCTTTTTTTTAAACAAAACAAAATGAAATAAGAGGGTTTTCAATTGCATGCTATTATTATTAATGCCCTATTTCACCGGTATAATACGCATATATACTAGTATAATATGCATGTGGAGTAGTCGACACAAAAGACATCTTCTTATGAACCTACTCACTCACACACCCTCATTTTACCACGTTACGTTTTTGTCTAACTAAATGTACCGTCAGAAAGAAGGAAATGCCGTTGTTAGTTGAGAAAAAGACACAAAAAAAACTTTACAATCATTCACATACCTATATCTTTTACGTACATTTTTCTTGACAATGTTGGGGTTAACAGAACAACGGAATTTTGTGAAAAAGCGTCGTCGTGTTCACTAACTATAAATGCCAGAGAATGATATGTATCCAATCTAAGTCAGTCAATGTACTTTTCCTCCTTTTAGCAAACGATGTATACATATATATTTGTAGAATTTACACAAAAAAACTTATAGTAGAAATACACACTTTGTACTTTATCCGAGAAAAAAGTGTGGATAACTGAAAGCCAGAGCAGAAAGGAGAGTGAGCGCAGGGAAAAGTGTAAATGTATGAAATGCTCCGAAAAAACAACAGAATACCTATAGAAATATGCATTTTATTTATATTGTAGCTTTTAACCTAAAAGTAGCACTATACAATACTGCGTACATAGAGCAGATCGAAAAAGCAACAGAAGATGCAGCCCCTTTTGTCATTGTCACGCTCTGTTGCAATCTTTGTCAAAAAAATAAATAGAGATTTTTTCTCATGTACACTCTTTCAGGATTTTTGCTTCTTCGTCTTAAACTTATTTTTTGTTTCCTCCTTAATACTTTTGCTTTATTTTTACTTTTTTTTGAGTGGAGGAGATAGAGAAGAGGAAGAATGAAAACTGAAATTGGGATATTCTTTGTATTTATAAAAAAGTAAAAGGATATAAGTACAGAGAGAGAAGGAGGCTTGCTCAAGGAATTTACTTGTGTTCAATTTCACATTTTTCCTCTCTAACTCTCTCTCTCTCTCTCTTCGTTGTTTGCCATGTGGAAAAGCATCATCTCAATGAAAAAAGAAACACCGAAAAAACCAGAAAGAGTAAGAGAATATGATGATGATGATCTGATGCGAATAAGAGAGGTCCAACAAAAAAAGAAGGAAGAAGAAGAAGAACCAGGAAAAATTGAAAAATCCTTTGAAAATACAATGCAATGCGGGAGTTGTAAAAGTGACAGGAATAAGAAACAGAAGCAAAGGGGCAAAAGACATTATATTAAGCATGAGATGAGTACATGAGTGTTTTGTATGAATTACTGCGAAAAAAGAAACTGTATCATTTCATCTCGTGTGATTATATATTGGGGAGCAGACAAAGTAAAAGATATACATATAAAAAGAGACATATTATATATAATATAATATATGAATGCGGACCTAAAAAAGAAGTTTAAATTTGTCTTGTATGCCTGGATACTTTTCTGTTGTTCGCTATTTTGTTACTAAACCTATATACTTTGCTCCAA
>JAANSM010002479.1:0-14924 GCA_036850725.1 Orchesella villosa
TGCCCTTAAGCTATAATACTTTACGCAGAGTTTTGAACAGCTCTAACTCACAGAACGATGATGATGCTTTTTCAATTAAGATTCAAACAACAAAAGTTATATGGTCAAATGTCAATGTACTTACATGGATAAGAGTCATCATCATAAACTAAAATTTCAGATTCTTTTTGAATTTGCCGTGAAAGATCAAGTTGATCTTTTGGCAAGATTTTGGAAAATTTTCAAGTCTGGTTTAAGTATGTGTGGTATTGGTATCGTTTACAGAGTCACAGCATACTTTTTTTATCTTAATCGTTATACGGTTGGATTTCCCGAATGCATCACTACGCTAATAAATCTAAACGCTACTCAGTAATACAAAAGTAACATATATTTTTAAGGTACATACACCATACATATCTGAGGTCTTAGGTAAACGAGAGGGGACAGATTTTTAAGCCTTTGATATAATTCAATATGGTGCCGAAAGCCGACGTGACCGTTTAGTTGCTCAACTGCGTGTGAAATTGCTATGATAAAAAGTACCTTCAACACCACTGTTTTAAATACTATATATTCTCCAATATTATCATCTTTCTAATCTCTTTGCTACTCGTAAGCTGCTGGTTGTAAATTGGTAATTGTTATTTCTTCGGGCTTCCCAGCTTTTACATCTGAAGTGCTTCCCGATGAGATATGTGGCGGATGACCAAAACCATGACCGGATTTTTGACCATAAGGCTTATTAAACAGTATTTACGAAAGCAACAATGTATATGTAATTCGTGGCTTACGGCTTACCACAAACTATCATTTGTGAAGCACAACAATATTTGATTGGGCTATTAAAAGTGATCACTGGTCACTTGCCACAGCGCTTTGCTTCCGTCTTAAAAATATTAGCGTTCTCGATATTAAAATATATTTGATAGGAAGGATGCAACATATATTTTAATAACCGTTCCAATAGCAAAATAAAGAAGCGAAAACTTATAACATCTTAAAACTTCAGAAAGATCATATTATGATGAAAGCATGTACATGATAGGATTGATTAGATATTATTTTCCCACATTTACAAATTTTATATTGGTTTTACGAGGGGAAACTTTCTTAATTAAGTAAATGAGGATTTTCATTTTTGACAAAAATATTTCTAAAGGAATCAAGTGAGATTGAGAATGACTACACGCGTAACTAACCAAGGTACTAACGATGTAATTCACAAATTTCAAAACGGATACATGTGGTTGAAGCTCTCATTAAGATACCTAATAATACCTATACCTACACATGACATAAAGTTATTTGTAACATTTTACTACTGCTTTATCCGTTTCCGTTTGCAGTACAAAATTATATAGAGCACAGGTTTAGTCATTCATGAATGAGATACAATTTTTTGAGCTACTCAAAATCAATCCATCCGTCCTACGCTATCACCTCGATTTGCCTTACCTACATCAGAATTTAGGGACTGATAGCTGAAGGCATATTTAAGTATAGCTGTTCTGTGCTATTGAAACGAATCCATTTCTTTCAGCTTTTCGCCATGCTAATAACTTACAAGATTCAATCATTTTCAACTTGCGACTAGCTTCAAATTTCATGTTTATATCACATTTATGTAATGGAAGGAAGGAAAAACTTCCTTCATTCTTTGAATTGATTTTGAGAGAAAATCAGTCTTCAGCATGACATTTCTTCACTTCCTTCCTTCCTTATTTTAGAGTTGTGACCCGATTTATTTCTCTTCCCAAGCTAGAATACGCGAATATACTTCAATAAATTTTTACAAAACGCCGGTCAGTTCCTTGTGAGAAGGCAGATAAAGTGGTAAATGTTATAACGGGCTTCAAGATTCTAAAAAATGGAGAGATTAACTTCAGATCAAGAAGTAATACCAAAAATGTGTAGCTGGGGTTTATGGAAAACTTTTGTTACTTTATTGCTCACCCTTAGCTATTTAGAACGGACAGCACAAGCGTTCCCATCTGGAGTCCACGTTGATGGGTATCGGGAAGAGGAGGTGCCAATATATCCTTTCCAGCAATACATTCAAGTTAGGAAAACGTACACGTAAGTAATTGAAATCCATTACGTAGCATAGGCTTCACATTAAGACGTTCTGTTATTCTCATGAGGAAATGGGTATCGGGAAGAGGAGGTGCCAATATATCCTTTCCAGCAATACATTCAAGTTAGGAAAACGTACACGTAAGTAATTAAAATCCATTACGTAGCATTGGCTTCACATAAAGACGTTATGTTATTCACATGAGGATTTGATTTCAGTGTTGAGCATATTCCATTGTACGATAACGATGGTGGGGGTGAGTCTTCAAATAATCTACAAACGTCTGCAACAAACCATAACTCTGGAGAATCTAATGAACACGAAGCTTCCGACTCGAGATGACAGAGATCATTACGTAGTGCCTAAACTACGAGAAAAAATAGAGGATTACAAAAAGCATGAGGTATATGAAGAAAAGGGATACGGGGATTCAGATTATGATCATAAATCTTACGGTGTAAAGGAAAATTATCGTAATCCATATCCTTCGGAGAATAATCACGATCATGATGGAGCTGGATCAAGGAGATCAGAAACTGCTGCATCGGAATCTTCTCCAAGAAAGAGGAGCAAATAAAAATGGTCGCCGCAGCTATAGAAGAGCGTTGGGCCCTCCAGTACCCTCCCTTCATACTCCTGATGGAACATCCACAAAACTCCTCGAATACGCCGCTGCTACTCAGTACGATAAAGATGCTCATGAAAAAGGGATTTATGCAGCAAGGGATAACATATATTGTCCAGAAGTGATTGATTTTGACCTCAGTTCCAAATCCATGAGGATGGGTAAAGGGCATCGTGGTGGCAAGCCAAGATTGAAGGGTTTAGGTTCAAAAATAACTTGCTTGAAAAATAAGTACTTTGGGGCTGAGCCACTTCCACGGGCCATTTTTCCATCACCATCCGAATCAAGACAATCTGTCATTGAAATGCCTTCATATGAAAGTTTCTTTAAAATGATAAGAACAAATGTGAATTCCATGCAACCATTTACGTCATTATTGAGAAAATTTAATATACAACAAGAAGATTTACTTGCCATACAGTGTGAATCCTAGTCCATTTCCCAATAGAGTGATTATAGCAGTGACCCTTTTCTTCGTCTTGTGTTGGTCCGCAGGTTCTACTTCCGGTATTTTAAACGTTTATTAGCAGTGTTTAAATGATTTTTTTCTTCTGTTGCTTGCATGTGTACCTTTTGCAATTTCAATAATGAACCAATAAATTTTACAACAACCTCTTTGCTCTTGTAAAGTCTATAAAATGTTTTGATATATAAATTTACATACTTCACCAAGAAAATGCGTAGGACATTTTATTCATTTGCATACGTTGATTGCAGCAGGTGTTCCCCAAATCACGATTTGGATGAGCTGGTCTGGTATCTCGCATCACATATTATGAATACAAATTTCTGCCGACGAGCAAGTTATAAAGTTGATGATGACAATTCTACAGACAAGAAACGAAAGATGACGTTACAGATTATATAACAAGTAACAACGCTCAACGAACATAAGCCCTTCAACCAGAAATTGTCAGGGGAAATAATTTTTTTTGCAGTTCAGTGTGAGTGAGACAAAGCAAGGGTGACATGACATGAAGATGAAAGATAAATTTGGTGCCAATAACCCTTTATTACCTCTTTCAATTACTTCAAGGTACAACTACATAAGGCGTTTATACTACTTTTTTTAAACCATTCTACACTTCTTCAAGACAAAATGTCAATTATTTTTAACAAAATTCTCAGACTGATGACGACAAGGATTTACTAAATAGAAAAGCAATATAAGCCTCCATCCCCCTCATCACCATAAAAATGTTGTAAGCAAAACTAGATTCTGATCGCCCTTACAGGTTATAAACCAAAAAAAAATCCTTAAAAATTCTGGCTAAAAGAAAATATTATGTTATTCATGCAGTTCAAGCTGCATCTGATGAGCCATAAAATATTTTAAGACAATATTGAGATTTTTTCCTCTTTTAAAATTTCCATTTTCATATTTAATATTCGTACTTTACATCATGTTAGCTTGTCATAAAATCTCACACTGCACTACCTACTGCATTTTATACTTGTATGCAATATATTTATACTACGTCGTTTCATTTTATTTAGAGGAGGAGAGGAAGTGCATGTTTTCGTGACCACCTAAAGTAATGTGATGTGGTTGAAGTTTTAAAACTTGATGCTCGCTTCATGTTTATTCCGATTCATTTGTCAAATTCGCCAACTTCCTTCCTCTCTTCCTTCATCATCAATATGCATAAATTTTTATATCTAAAGGGGTATAATACACACACATCATACCTATAATAGGGAAGATAAGAATATTATGTACCGTCATCATTCATCAATAGATGATGTGATGTGCGGCGTATGGCGACCTGGCCAAACAAGTTTTTCGGAGCTTTTTTTCCCCATTAATTAATTTAGCAAAAAAGTCCCTTTCACTCTCTACAGGAACTTTGTCTATATAGATATATACACATGCACATCTACATGTACCTATAAAAAATATGTATTTATAGCATGTTATCATATTTTGAACTATATATTGCCAACCTATAAGTAATATGTAGTGGCGATCATGTAATCCTGTCACAGGAAGGATGTAAAAGAGCACGATTTTTTTGGGAATTGGATATGGTCAAATTGGATCGTAAATGTAGCAGCCACAATGTACGTGCAAAAGTGTATCAAGCCACAAAGATTTATGCATGGTCTCTCCCCGTATCTCTACAACCCCAGCCATACCACCAATCTGATGTGATATCGTTGTAGATTACATATATAGATAAGTAAGTGATATATGTGAAGCTTGAAGCGTTACATCGTTACTTTAAAACAATATGCTTTTACCCCCAAAAAAATCAAAATCAGGTTTCTCTGCGTAGATTGTCAAGCAAACAATGCACGATGACTGCACTAACTTTTTTAGCCCTTCCCGACATAGGCACAAATGTGTATAATATTAATTTTTGATTGGAGAATGAATCAAGAAATGTGTTGTTTTAATATAATGATTCAATTATATTATCCTTCCTTTTCAAATAACAAACCTGTTTCCTTTTCTCAACAGTTTTACTGCGCATACAACATTTCTTTTATATAATGTCAATAAGTGTAATTGTTGCTTCTGGTTATGAATAAAAATACAGCAGTTTTACAACTATTTGATACCATGTGTTGATGTTGATGATGTAAGTTTCTCTTGAAATGGCTAATTGTCTATTTTTTTCAACTATAAAAAATTTGTGTGATGAATGCTTTGTTTACAAGAATTTTTTTTTACTAAAAAACTTATTTCTTCATTTTATTGATTTTTATAGCATTGACTTTTTTGTACAGTTTCATTTTTTCATCGGGAAAACATTTTTTTAGCTTCTTTTTTTAACTGGTTCAGTATCTATTTCAAATAATCTCTACTACTTTGACCTGCAAAAACGATTTTTTTGTAAATTAATTTTTAACTTTTTCATCCCTTAAATTTATAAGCATCATAATATGTTGAGCATTTAAGCTACTTCTTTTTGTTTCTTTGTGAAGACAAGTTGAGCATATTTGTAACAAATTATATCCAGTTATACAACATAAAAAAATTTAACAGGGTAAAATAACAAGCGTTTCATTTTGTTGTGAAAGAGCTCTCCCATTCATACTATATACTGACTGACACACATTTCAAGAACATACTAAATCTATCTTAGAAGGAGGTATTGGGTATTTACGTATAAAAATAGTTGTTTTTTTACAAGGTAGATAAAAATTTGTTATTTAAGGCTATCTAAGAAAATAAGTCTTCTCAACGGCTCCATCCCCATCCCTTTGGTTGTTGGATGGAAGCGTGAAGTCTGAGTCCTCCCTTGACTCCGAACTTGATTCTGGGGAGAACTGGGATTGGGATGGAGAACTTGAGATACTTGACCTTAGGGGCCCATCCCCATCCAGAGGACTGTTGTGGAGCCCATCCAACAGAGATAAGTGGCTTAGAACCTCCCCATCCTCCACCTGAACCTAAACCAAGGAGGTCACCTCTTTCCTGGGCGTAGGCAATTGGCTGTGCTTCGATAATTTGGACATTATCTCCAGGAGAGGGAAGGGCGACGGCGACGGCCAATGCAGCGGCCAAGACCTAGCAAATGAAGAAAGATTCGTGTTGATAAACAAACTAGTTAAACTAGACCTACGAATTTTTATACATATTGTATAACAAATCAACAAAGTTCACGGCTTCCTTTTTTTTCTTTGGGTACAAAAACTTGAATACTAATTTTACTTGCACACTTTTAAAAATGGAAGCACACAAAATCAATCAAAGCACTTGTGCTGAACACTGATTTAATGGGGCAAAAAATGGCAATTGCTATTAAGACAAGATCACTGATCAACCTCAACAATTTGATTGTAACGAGGGAATGAAAGGCTGTATATCACTTTACTTTCAACAGGATTTTACTGTAGTATATTTGACAGATGTACCGAAGTAGAAATGAAAGGGAGTAATAAACTGATTGCAAATAATCTCTATTTTGGTTTTTGGTTAAAGGTGGAGTATAAAATTTATGAAATTTTCTGTATCTCTCGCTTGAGTAGATCTTTCCCTTACCAAAGCTTTAGTAACCATTGTGGCTTTTATATAAATTTTCTACTTGGATTCCCACTCGCGTCTCCTTCAGAATTATCCGAGAAGATCACTTCTCAAACTTTGTTCTTCTTCAACTGTTTATAATGTTTCCCAACTCAGTCGGTATTGATGCGAGTGACACAAAGATGATGTGCAGAATGAATTGATAAGATTTCCTCTGACGGCTTATATAGTTGGAAGATATTTTGGCACATTTGTACAAAACTTTATATAATACATTATTGTGCGTACTGCCTTACCATTGCTGAAGCAAGGGGAAGTCCCTTAATATCTTTCAATTTGTAACTCATTCTACTACGGCTGCATGACCTGATGATATGCCGATGCATTGATGTATTATATTAATGTAACTGTGCAATATGAGCCCTTTGCAAATGCACATATTTAACGTGTGCATATGCAACACAATGCTCACATGTATATGTATGTCGATGGCATTTGAAACTCAGTCATATAGGCATGCATAATATGCTAAATGTATATTGTGCCAATACAAAATGCGTGTTTTTAGGGAAATAGACTATCAACATCATATCAAGCCAAGTTACGTTTGAGCAAAAGCAAAAGTTAACCTGCCCTTGGTCACTATCACTGAATGTACACAAGCATAAAAGTATATACATATTTGCTTGCACTCGTGTACCTAAGTGCTCCATAATAACCTTTCAGCTGAAGCCTCCTCTCCTCTCCTCCTCACAATTATTATATTATATCATATCAGGATGCTTCTTTTAGGAAAAAATTAAAATAGTCTTGTGTGTTATAGCTGATGTAACAACTTGACTCTCGTGATGATGATGTTGTCGTACAGGTGAAGAAAATGACGTTACATGCTATGCATGTTTTATTGTTGACTTTTTTCCTGTCTGGGAAACCTACTTGATTTGATGACAAAAAGGTTACCCTTTTTCCTTGCTTCACTGTACAAATAAATACACATGCCTTTACGTACTCACTGGCCTGTTGTGCAGGGTATCATCATTAACATCATCACATCCAACATCGCACACAACAACGACTATATCATCAGCACCAAAGAGAGTGCACATATTGTGCATATTTCTCTCTGATGCGTGCTCATACTTCCGGTTCTCATTTACAATTAAAATTATCCATTGAATTGTTTACTGTGGCTGGTTGTTATATCATCTTAACATTTAATGTTTATTTTACCAAAATCGAAAGTGGATAGGGATGTTCCTGGCTGCTGCAACAGTTGAGTTTGCATACAAATGTCAGAGTTGTGTGAATGTATGGAGTACGTAATATGTAACATTTCTGATTTGATAGGATGACCAGTTAAGTAAGGTTGCTATTTTGCATGATTAGCCAGTTTGGCTTCTAGCAGCGTATGTAAAGTGACATGTCGTTGAAATGAGTGTGAATGAGCCGGTCAAAATTGTTATATTTGCATGTTGCAATCCCAATCCATTCTTTTTCCTGTCTAGTTTTTAGAAGTTTTGCTTAGATAACTATGCATATTTTCAGACTCCCTACTTCCCTACACATTACAACTTCTCTTTTTCTCCCATTCATTCCGCATTCATCTTATTGTATGATCCATTCATTCATCCATTCATGTTAATTCGTACGCACAAAAGTATGTATCTACCCACCGTTACGGAATACATTATAGAATGTATGTATAATAACTTTTGGTAGCATCAATTTTTTTGGTAGTGGGTTTACTTTTGATTTGGATTTGGTTTTGGGTTCTTGGCATGTGCATGCATAACATTTGTACATGCATGATAGGCGCTAGTACCAGTGCCACTTTTGCCAATCGCTACTGTTCCTCATCTTGTCGTTTGGTCTCGTCAAGCCGGTTAGAGAAAAAACGATAAAAAAAACAATAGGTCACATTACGATTTATGGTATGTATACAACAAAAGGAGTGCACACACACACACATACACAGCAGGTTTCAAACGTTTTTCCCTAGAAGGTAAAATGCAATAAGTAGCAATTATTATTTCAAATGCCTATTTGAAAGCTTATATAATAATCATTATACAATAGAGAATGAATGGGGATATTGTAATATGATAAAATATTTTTGAGACGATTAGGTAAAAAAGAAATAATTATGAGCTGGTATGCAATGCAATGAAATACATTTTCATTTGCAGCATGGCATGTGCCAACTAAACTGTTTTTCCTCTAAGCCAGTGAACGTAACGGCGATATAGTGGTGATGATGATGATGAGGAAGATGGAAATCAATGAAATCCATATTATTATCATATATTGCTATGTTGTTGCTTTAAAAGTTACAGGTGTTTCCGCTTCATTTGCCCTCCCAGTGTAATACATTTAATATGAATGAGAGAGAAGAGAGGTAATGCTACACAGTGCGATTTATTCCTGGCACTCCACCAACATATATATTTTGTATATAGTATATGTATACGCATTTATCTATAAAATTCAATAGGAAAACCAAAAGGTGTTTGCCCAGGACTGCGCATTGAATACACTGGTGACTGGTCTAGTTGGTATGCGAATCGTATAATAGAATAATGACACGAATGATACAATGATGATAATTGTAATGACAGATTTTTAAGGTAATTTCAGCCTCTCCTTCTAATATCGTAATGTAACTTGTTCCCAATCCCAATATCTGGCTGAATGAATGGCTTTTCTTGTCTTTTTTCAGAGGTTAGTGTGCATGTGTGTTTGCTTGTGCGGCACATGAGACAAGACATCTAAGGCATCTGGCAGCGTGATGTGGTTATGTAAGAAAGGAGATTATTAGGTATTATACTTATATGATGGTATTGATTATTTCCGCTCGACTCCTCAACAGTTTCGACAACTTTGATTCTCATCATGTTTGGTTTTTACTCAAAATTGTTGAATATGACTTGTCATTGGGTGCTCATTAATTAGCCGCTTACACGCTGACTTAAAAGGGAGTACATGTGTATGAAATTGATGTGAACTAGTTTGTTTCAAAGAATGGAAACGATTAGTGTTAACAAACCTCTTTTTTCTCAAGTTGTATTGTTTGGTGCTGCAGGTCATGTCATGCAGTTTAGTACATTTTTTTGTTAATGGATCTTTCTTTGAATCTTATCTGTCAATAGGTACAAGTTGTATATATGTTTTAGGTACAAATACAAATGACAACTTTTTTAGACTTGGGTAATATGATGCTTGTTGACGTACGCAGGAGTTACACAGCATCATCATATGTGTTAATGATAATTGCTGTGGGAAGGAAGCTTCCTAGATTCGCTTTTATTATGCTTTAATATACCATCATTTTCACGTGAATGACCAGTGCAGAGATGAGAATGTGTGCAACGACGCAACGCAAGGTAATTTTAGATATCAAAAGTTGGAGAGAGAGAGAGAGAGAGAGATGCGTGCTACATTGTAATTTGACCCTTTTCTTGCGTGCATGTTTGATGCTCACCGATGATAGCTACTGCTCAGGGCTCAGGCTACCGTTTGGGTATCTAATGTAAACCTAGTGATTTTGGCTCATTTTCTTGTGTATTTTTACGTAATACCATTGCGTTATGACATGCGTACGGCGTACGTTAAGATGGACTATACGTTACAATGACAGTTATCGAAATTAAAATGAAAAATAGGTCTTGCGATCAATTAGAAAACTTCTGAGGATGAAAACGAGCTATTGTTTCAAAACGATTATTCAATTTCCTCGCTAGGACAATTATGTTTTAATACAATATCGGAAAATGGGACTTGCTTCTTCTTAATGTGAAGTGAGCAATGTAATGATACAAATTTGTCAACATTATGTAATATAATACTGCAGCAAATATTGAATGATGGTGTCCTAATTTTATTAAATGTGGGAGACTTTTTTAGACACTCAATACTTTGTTGCATGTCAGCAGTTTACCACTGCCGGTAAGTTAAAAGTTGGTCACTATTGACATAGATTTTGTTAGGTAATTCACTAGAGAATCAAGAAATGTCGCAACTTATTCTGGGCAACTGTCCATTTTGACGTGGTGATGGGTTAAGATGAAAATCCAACATTGATTTTCACTTATTGAAATGAAAACGAGAATAGTAGCTTATCTCAATATTCATTCTCTGTCTGTTAAAAATATCAATAAAATTTTGATTGCAAATCTAATTTTATCATGAAAATTGGAACTTATCTGTAACATAACATTCTTTTACAGTCAACACACTGCAGTGCGGAACTCATGTGACATTATTTACATGTGGTTCCTATATTTCATCGAGATAAACATGCAGTTATTTACAAAAGGGGAAATTTCACTTTAGGAAAAAATGGGCTTGGCTTCAATGCGTAATCTCTGCTCGTTTGCCGTTATTTTGTCTGGTTAGACACTATATTTGTGATCAGGAAAAAAAATTATAGTATGTCTGACACTGGTCAAATATTGGGGATGCTCTGTAAGAGTGAGAAAGTTTTGTAGCTTTCTTGCATCTCATTTTCATGCGTTATTCATGCAAAAGTTATTCATTGCTTTGAACGACCAAGATCACCACAAGCTAAAACGTAATATGCAACAATACAATGAACCAAACCAAGGGTATAATTTACACATTTATTTTGTTGATGTGGGCATTTTTCTTTATTAATGTTTTTATGAGATTGTGTACATCGTTTCTTATCAGTCGAGCCTGTATGCATTATGCAATGAACCTGCAAATTTTGTTTCCTGCCTGATTTGTTTATAATTATATCCCCCTAGAGTAAGCAGATGACTCAAGCGGAAATTAGTAAATTATAGCTATTCAAACAAGCCTGTTATATAGGAAGTTAATGTGAGGGGAGTACAAGCCAGAAAAATTGGTTATACAACCAGTGGGGTGGGGTGTATCTTAAATTGTTAAAACAACATTGGAAACACTGGACCACCAAAGTTTAAAGGATTCCTTTCTTTGCATGACTAGTCCGGCTAACGAAGCCAGCAATAAGAACAAAAAATATGTTTCTGCAAAAACAAGTAATTTAATTAACTGCTCTAGTGATGCATATCTCAACAATGGAATATGCAAAAAAATGCACTTTGTTGTCATTTGCCTATTGCTTTCAAATGTTATAGTCAATCACGATCTGTCAATTAGTGAATAAATTTATCAAGCTGTGCTGTGGTAAATAGTCACTGTAATTTGCGTTAAATCGACTTAATATTTGCAAATTACAATAAGTAAATTACTCAATGGTCATGCAGACCAAAGAGAAAACAGAGCTTGGTTTGGCGAGATTCTCATAAGATATGCACAATGCATGTCGGTGATACAAGATGCAAGCATGTGTGAAATGACAGATAGTGAATTTATCATGGGATCTCTCATGTTTTTATCACAGATTAACCACTGACGAAGTGGATTATGAGTGAAAATATGTAATTACATAATTGAAAATTGAAACATAATAGGTAAGAACACCTATATTTGCGCTTGACCAAATGTTCATGACTTAAAAACTCTTTACGTGTGAAAAAGACACAAAAAACTCATTCGTCGTATCGTGATCAAACTACATATCCCTTCAAACTTGTGATACCATAAAATGTGTGTGGGATTGAAGAATTTTGCAAGCCTTTAGGTTCAATGTTCAATTTCATCAACAATAGTGAATGATTAGCAAGTTCATGTGCACCTTCGAACCGGCTTCATAATATGCGAATTTATACGATATTTTGCATGATTTAAATATTTGCATTCCAATAACATATTGTCTGAAAAGATATCAAATCAAATTCCATGAAATCAATATTCGGCCCATTAAAAATATAAGCAAAGGTGAAAGGTTGACATTTTAAAATTTTGATGGCATAAGTTTTTGCTGGTAAAATGCATTTCATTGAAATACCGTTGTTTCCCCGTTAATTAAATTATGCTGCGTGGTTCCACCAGTTCGAGAGCAAGCCCTTGTCAGTCCAATTACAGGTTGACAGTTTGAAATGTTGAGCAGTAATATTTTTGTGCTTCAATTGCATATATAATTACCATTTTAAAGCTCTGATCTAGCTGATAAGGAAATGTACATGCTTGTTTGTATGGTGGCAACAAAAGCAACAATTGATTTCGCTTGCATTGATTTTCTGTTTTAGCGAATTGTCGATATTTGAACATGTTTGCAATACAATTGAAGAAATCAACCCGGTAATCATCGATTCTAAATAATTGCTAGTAAGTGGCCGGTCGGAAAACATTAAATAATTCAATGTGCATTTCCCATTTATCAATTTAAAAATTAATCTGCCTAAAAAACGAAGGCATAAAATTATCAAATTATAGAGTACCAATAGGAACTAAGATAGAATATCCGTTTGGAAGATTATACCCGTAACGAGATTATTAATAAATACTGGTTGTACGTCCGTCCACTCAACAATAACGTATTTTACAGTTAACTAGACCATCTCACAGATTTAAGTTACAAGTTATGCTCACATTCCGGTAAATGTGAACGAACGCAAGGAGCACAGCTTGTCCTTCCAGGTAGTTAACCTTGAATAGTTTCCGCCCGAATAATCGCTCAACCTTCCGCTCGTGTAGTTCCAAAATCAGTTTAAATTGTTGTTCCCTTTAGTATTAAATCTTAGTTGCTTTTCCGCATTCTGAAAGCGCTATCATTGCTCGATTGAAGTTGCTAAAGTTAGCCAACATGTTTAGTGATCGATTTTTCTTACTTACGACTGTAAGTAGTGCTATTCTTCAATTCTTTGGTATTATTCCTTACAGATGGAATAATCGTCAGCGATGCTTTTTCACTTCTGACCGTTCCAAAAAACTACTAAAATTTAATTTTACTTTGGTAGTTATCTGGCAAATGTTTTTTATCGCTCAGACAATTAGATTCAAGAGGAGCGGAGACATAGACAGTTTTAACATTATTTATGCTTTTACAATTGCAACGTGTGTTCCTCTTCTAACATTGTCCTTATATGTTTATTGTCCAAAGGATCTCCAAGCCGCACTTAATGGATTCTTAAAGTTTTCTAAGGACATTGTCGGTATGTGCTTCTGCTTTAATCCAAAAAACTACTAAAATTTAATTTTACTTTGGTAGTTATCTGGCAAATATTTTTTATCGCTCAGACAATTAGATTCAAGAGGAGCGGAGACATGGACAGTTTTAACATTATTTATGCTTTTACAATTGGAACGTGTGTTCCTCTTCTAACATTGTCCTTATATGTTTATTGTCCAAAGGATGTTAAAGACTCTGTCAATGGATTCTTAAAGTTTTCTAATTACATTATCGGTATGTGCTTATGTATACTATACTATGATAAACCTAATCTACTAATGCTACCTTTTCAAATGGGTTCCATATATATGCCAATTACCATTATTCTTGATTTCAGATTTATACCAACCAAACTATGACCGAAATAAAAGCCTCAGAGGAATATTGATTGATATTCTCGTAGTAATGATTGTAGTTGGGACGGTGTTGACTCAAGGAATGATATGGTTGACTATGCTTTTCTTTCCTCGTGTACCCGTGTTTTTTACCAATGTTTTATGTGCTACTCCGTGCAATTCGATCTTTACTGCAGCCATAAGCTTGTTCCAGTTTTATGTAATCGCCATAATTTACTGGAATATGGGCGTTACCGTATTAATTTTATTTTTGTATGGAATTATTGTGTTTTCTATGCTCATTGATGAATTTTGTTTAAGCCTACCAAAGTACAGAACCATTGATACATTTAGAAACTTGAATGATTTAATGTTCAACTACAGATGCTTTCAAATTTTACAGTCATGTTGCATGCAAGCGTTTGGATACCTGATGATTCCTATTCAAAGCCCATTAATGAATTTAATAGTTTTCTGCAATTTTATGCTATTGGTTCATGGTAGCGAATTGCAAATTATGACTCTTGCAACTATGAGTATGTGGTCCATTTTATGTACGACTGTTTGGACATTTATTCTATACTTGGGAGGCTACCTGCACAAAATGTCTGAGAGGACGTTTTGGTCATGGAAGGTTCATCCATGGGTTTCCAAAGATGAGAGGAAAATCATGTCCAAATTCAGAAAATCCTGCAGCCCAGTACTCATTCAATTTGGGAATACGTTTGTGATTCGAAAACGAACTTGTCTCAAGTTTTTGCGTGGAATTTCAAAGGGCACATTCCGTGCGCTGTTGGCATTGGGTTGAGGTAAAAATGTTTAGCGGTATTGTGTCTACTCGCTTGTAATAATTGCTATGCATAAATTCTGATATTATATGAATG
>JAANSM010002480.1:0-14923 GCA_036850725.1 Orchesella villosa
TTTACTTTCATTTTACTATATATAGTCCAGTCATCGTAACAGTGAAGACGGATACATTTGAGGCAAGACTCTGCATGGCAACCAGAATCAGAGACCCGTTCGACATGGCAGGGACTGAGGCAAGTGGAAGCAGTATTGGCAGTAATGGACGAATAAGCAATGTAGCTTCTCAAATGCCTGCCG
Source organism: Orchesella villosa (assembly GCA_036850725.1). NCBI lineage: Eukaryota > Metazoa > Arthropoda > Collembola > Entomobryomorpha > Orchesellidae > Orchesella > Orchesella villosa. The sequence goes on from JAANSM010002480.1 coordinate 184, forward strand.
CATCCCGTGATGTCTCGGTTGAAGTAAATCGTCGAGTGGAGCGTGGAACTCTCGATGGTCAACGTGATGTCACTGAGGAGCCTGCTCCAAAGCGCCCACGGCGAACTGATTTTAGATTGGAACCAGAACCATTGGTCAACCAAGATAATGAAGATGATGTCATGTTTGTAGCTGACCTAGGGGTATCTGAGAATCCAGTGAGGGATGATCGTGAGTCTCGGACTTCAGAAAGGGATGTGGTCATTAGCGGGAGGGTTGAGACATTGTCTTCTCAAAGTGATGCTCAAAACTTAATGATAAGAGATGAACCAGAGAATCCTGTAAATCCAGTGGCAAACATTGTGCCGTTGGTTCAACAAGAGGATCAAGATATGCTAATGATATTGATGGCGGAGTCTGAAGTATCAGAAACTCCATTTGGGGAGTTCTTCGACTATGAGACCTTTGAAATGGCTGTTGGCGAAGGGTTTGAACTAAGTTTTGAGGACAGGTATGCTCAAAACTCATTTATTATTCTGTTGACTTTTTTGGGTTGGATGAGGTGAGGTGCAAACGGACGAACAATGATGTCAAAATTTAATTAATAGTTGGAGCTCCGATGACTATTTAATGGCACTAGAACTTATGCAGGACCAAGTAGTACGCCCAGAAAGCGGCGAAGAAGATGCTACGTAGCTACCTCGACGTATCCTACCGTTGAGTCATCAAAACGCTTACACCCTTACTAGTTTTAAGTGGAGATCTCAGTTCCTCAGTGAATACTCATTACGTTAAGTACTTGTTTGACTACCCGTGATTTTTAGCTTTTGTGTTTTCTTTTTGTTAATTGTTTTCTGATTGTCTTAAACTATATATATTTAGAACAGTGTGTAATTTGTGTTAATGTAAATAATGTATAAAAGAAATAAAATTGTTGGTGCTAAGCAGCAGAATTATGCATTGTATGTTCTATGTTATTTATGTAAATGCAGTCTTCTAGATAAGGATATCCAGTTTGGTATGGATAAAATAAATGGTTAAGACTGTTGTTACTAAACGATCACTGAAATGATTATGTTTTTATATCAAATCCAACCTTCAAAATTATTTATTACTGACAATCAAAATTGCTTAATAAAACTAGGGGTCACGAGCTAGCAACATAAGCGGAACTGTCTGCTAAAACCATCGACCTGTCATCCGTTTATGTTGCAAACTGGTTGACTTGAACTATTCACACGTAACCAGAAACTTAACTGTTGTATGTATCTGACCTTGACTTAACACAACTTCTAAAGGATCACCGCGTATCCTCTGTCTCTTTCTTTCTTTTAGGTACAGATTTATTGATCTCAAAATTTCTAAAAGTCTGACATAAAGGTTTAAATTTATTTTGTAATCTTGTATAGATTCGTATTCCAATTGCAGTTTTATTAATTGTCTATTGTAGACGAAACCAGATAAGTCTCAGTCGACCCATCAAAGTTAAGGTTTTCGCAGAGTCTCATTTAACAATTCTTTATTTTTAATCATTTGGAATCGTTTTTATTTAACCAACCAGGAAAAAATATAACTCTACGCCACCACCTGGCCTATATTATACTCTGTATGTTATGCAGGAAAAAAAGGCCTAAGTTGTTAATAAAAGTCTGTTAAATCCAAACGAATAATTGTAGTTTATCAACATTATAACATAACTGACAAATAATACCGATAATCGGCCCTAACCTAAAGTGCTTTCATATTTACGAAAATCAGAAAAACAAAAATGGATTCAGATAAAGACAAAAGGAAAAAAACTGATTTATAACAAGACGTGGTAATTGCTTACTTTGATTACATCAAAGAGATTCTAGCCTACACACTATCACTTATTTTTTCTTATTTTTCGTGTTTGCTCCACGAGGTGGTGTTACAGGCCGACTCGAGTTCAGACTGCCATACGCGAAATTCTTCTTCTTGTCTGCCGGCTAAAGAAAAAAGTAATTTTTTAGCACAGTTAGTGGAGTTTCGTGTGTCTTCGATTCTTCGACATTGGCTGTGTATTTAACAGGAGATCAGAATTGGTGACAATCAATAAATAACATCAACAAAAAAAACTCAGAAGAAATGGTTCATCATTTCAAGTTATACAGACAGTTTTCTCCTCCATCAAAAATTTATAACACTTTGCAAATGCTTTGTACGACTATCATGCTTGTCATTAACTCGGCAGTGTCGTATGCAACAATCAATAATCTATTTCATTTTACAACCAATGCTACCCCAGCAAAATAACAATGATGAACATTAAAAGCATACTTACATAATAAGCTAATTATAAAACTCAAGTGACTCGATTATATCTCGCATCAAGCATAATTGTTTTAGTATGCCGACATGATCTTTCTAAATTCTGTAGAAAGTGTCTTCCTATGTTGAGCAAAAAATCATTTAAGTATTTACAAGGAAGTGAGTAGAAGGCATTTTTTTCATATTGCGCGTTTTCTTGGACTTTCATGGATTTAAAATGGAACATGCCAAGATTTCTTATACTGGACTGTGTTAATTAATTAATGCTTCGAGGAAAACTGTCTGCTTCAAAATAATAAGAGGTGTACTAAATAAAAATTGGATAAAATAAAAATTCGTACCTTAAGGATCTGGAAACGAGCACATTAATGTTTCATCGACACTCATCATTGCTCCAGCATTGTCAAATTCGCCACAATAGTTAGGAGCCGAGAATAGAGTGACAAGTTGCCGCTTAGCAAAGAATTCATACCCGTCTTCTACTACCTGTAACGATAGAAGGTAAAGAGCACAAGTTAGCATAAGATCATTAAGCAATTTGCATTTAGCCCAATTCTCCAATTAAATCTAACTTAAAACAAACATTCCATATTCTTTTTAATTGTACCTGATGAGCACGGCAAATTAGATCGAAATCATGCTTGTGAAGAAATTTGGCCACTACTTCGGCTCCAAAGGTGAAACTAACACCTCTGTCATTTTCACCCCAACCCATGGTGTCTTTGTCAGGATCAGACCTAACACAGAGATAAAAATAACAAGATTGTTAATATGGGGCATGACGAGTCTCCGTTCTTTAACCTGTGAAAGCAACTATTCACTGCTACTTTATGGTAACCATCTAACTTACCACAACAAATCGCAGAGGAGTCCCTGGTCGGGTACATCTGTTGGACGCATGATTCGTCTAATCTGTTCCATTGATTGCAAGTCGGGGCTAAGCCCTCCGTGACAGCAGAAAATTTTCTCATCAACAATGGCAGCTACAGGAAGACAGTTGAAGCAATCCGTAAATGTCTTCCACAATTTTATGTTGTAGCGCCTTTTACCTAAACATACCATCAATAGTTCTAGCTTAGAAAACTACCCTCTGATCGGATAAACTGACTCCAATTTCAGAACAACAGGTAAAATGTATTGTATGGGGGAAAGTGAACTTACACTCATCGTAGAAACCGTAGATTCTATTAATACTAGCGCATTCGTGATTTCCTCGCAAGAGGAAAAAGTTTTCTGGATACTTGATTTTATACGCCAGTAAGAGACAAATTGTCTCCAAAGACTGTTTGCCACGATCTACATAATCTCCCAGAAATAAGTAGTTGGATTCAGGGGGAAATCCTCCGTATTCGAATAATCGGAGCAAATCATAGTATTGGCCGTGTATATCGCCTACAATTTTTTATAAACAAAATATTTAGTTTCAGGTTCCAACCTTTTTGTATTCTCAATGTCGGTGTCTATCAAGAACGGGGAAGGGAATACTTACCACAAATTTTTAGTGGTGCTTCTAACTCCAAGAGAATAGGTTGAGAAAGGAAAATTTCCCGACATTTTAAGCACAAATTCCTTATCTCAGTCTCCGTCAATTGGACGTTTTTCCCTGGTCTTGACCCTCTCACTGAAAATTAAATCATTCATAAAAATTTGCCCAAACACCGTTTCAAAGCTAAAAGCTGATGCAATTCATTCATATTGTTGAATCCTCCAGACTTGAAATTTCATTTCAGATTTTATATCCCTCCACAAATGTCAGAAATGCTTATGACGTGGTTACTAGAAATTAGCATGTTTTGATGTAGATAAAGTGTGAGTTGAGTACTCAGGTTCATGGTTTTCCCCCTCTAAAATGCAGACATTGACGGATTATAGTTATTTTGCCGAACGTGGTTGAGCAAATGAATGAGTTATATGAGGCATGCAATGTCATCAAACTCACAAAAGTCTGGAAAACGGCTGCTATATTATGAGCACTCAAGATGATTTCATTGCCTAATAATCATAATAGTAAAAGCTATAAAACTGTTGAATGACATTTGTAGCCTCCACTACCTACAAGCATCGATCGCTCTCCACATTTATACGCATCCAGACTAAGCTTTCAAGATATAATTAATACAGAAACGCAACTGAATTTAAAATACGCTATTAACGACTCAATCTTTCAGCTTCCTAGCTAGGACCGACTCGATTTATGGGGCTCATGGCACTAAATCTATTATGTCAGCGTCAACATAACCTTGACGTCTGTGACCTGTTGTGAGTACGTAATATCACGAGTCATCCTTCCACAAAACACCATGCTTTGACACATGATACCGTATATGAATGAATGAACAATGAATGGCCTGAGCGATAGCGGAAGCTTAAAAAAATCCTAAAATTTACATATCAATTCAAACAAAAATTTATTTTAATAGCAATCTAATGCTTTAAAATGTTTTGGGCAAGTACCTACCTACCAATAACATGAGAGTAACATAGCCCTGTCCCTAAGCAAAAAAAGGCAACGGTACCCACATACTTATCCATAGTGCTTACTTATGTATTTTACCCATGAAACAGAATGCATGCATAAAGCAAGGAAGTCTAAAAAAAATATATTCGTAGCGTTGCTTGAAAAAAAAGACGGGATAACTGATTAACTTACCTTCCAAAAGTCGGGCAATGATGTTGTCAATGTTTAACTTATCAGCATCTCCCATTTTTCACTACACTTGCAGTTTCCGCTTTCACTTCACCTGTTTAAAATTGTGCTCTACGATGTTTCCTTGTTCCTCTATCAAATGCTAAAAATACCCGTTCCACCACCACGTCGTTAACGCTAACTCAAACACACTGTAGCCAAGAGTAGGTAGGTGAAAATGAAAAATAAATTATTAAGCACAATAATATTATTATTTTCAAATCCAGCAATAATATTTTTTCTTTTTCAAACACTGTGTGTGGGGAGTGGCAACAAGAAACTTGATAACTTATAAAACAATAAGGGCAAAATTAATGATTCGGTGCGAGGTGAGGAGGGAAATTGGTTTCTTTATAATCCAAATATTATCGCGACGGTCACTTAAACTTAACTAATTATTGACACATAATTAAAATAGCGAGTGGTAGTCGTAGTAGTCTAAACATATATTTTTGTAGAAGGAGCAGAGCAGCAGCAGTAGTTGTAGCTGTGGCTGGTGGTGGCTGAAGGTAGAAAAAGAATTTTTTACTCAAAATTATCCTACAACTACACAGCTCGAATAAAGTGAAGGCGATCAACAGCACAAGGAACAGAATGCCAGTGTGAATAAGAGGACCAAGTCGTCTTAGTCATATCACCACCACACATACATTCGTAACACGGTAGACAATGCCGTAGTGCTGCTATCAGTATCATTATATGCTACAAAAATACCTAAAAAATCCACATCATGTTGTAAGGAGAGGAACTATTGCTATCGCACCACAAAATGTATAACAAGGAACGGTACCGCAAGTCCATCGTGTTATGTTACTACTCAACTTTCAACGGCTTGTTCGTGCCTGATATGCATAGTAGGTATGTCAGATACATATCATTTTACATAGATGAAAGCATTTTATCTCTATCAGTTCAAGGAGTACAGCTATTTTTGCAGGCATGCTATAAGCTAAGGGAGCACACACACGCTCAGTTGAAAATGCAGCACTTGAGCGTTACGCACACACGGCAAGGCACTTCTGGTTTTTTGAAGTTGCTCGGCACCTCACCGGCTACGAGCTAGCAACGCCGCTAACCCTTTTTAGGCTCTGGGAAACTAGCAACGTTGCAGGATTTCAATCCGTTCACTGGCCAAACATGTTGAGGATGGGGTTTCAAAACTAATGCTTTGATTTGCCAACAACATTCAATGTGCAGAAAAGCATGCCTCTCTTACTCAATACGTATGGCATTATTATGAGAGTATCCGTTCCATTCCAAGCTTGTTTTTTGGGGGCTGCTGGTGCTGCTATCCTTAAAATGCTTTTTTAGGAACGGAACGTAGTTCCGACAAAATAGCATGAGACACATATTACATGATGATGTGGATTGTGGATGGAGTAGTCGTTACTACATTTTTCTTGGGGATATACTCTCTCATGCATGGGAATGAGTAGGGACGAACTACTACGGTAAAAAATAAAACACCGTACTTTCTATTCAATAGGAGAACAACCATTTAACCAATATAGTTATATATATATAAATATATTTCCTTGATGTTTAACCCTATATTACAAAGATAGATAAATATATGAATAGGACAAGAGAGAAAAAAAAGTTTAGTTAATCCATTTCATACATAGTAGGAAAGGAACGGACGTCATATCGTAAACTTCATTTCGTAAAGGATAAGCAAAGTGGCAGTAAAAGTAAAGCAGTGCGATGCGATGGGATGCGATGTAATGCAAAGCAATGGCAGAAAATTTATTAATGTGTGCAACATGTTCTGGCAATGATCAGTTTGAAAATACATAGATGATTCTTGAGAGGATGAGAGAGGACGGAGAATCAAGAGTCAGAACTTTGGGTGTATAGGTATTTATCCTTTTGCTGTATGTACCTGCTTTGAGTCCATGTAATAACAACAATCCTTTCGGTATACTCATTCAGTAGCTAAAGATATGCTGCAAAATGCAAACGGCAAACTTATATATATTGACTTGACGGTGTGCTTTAAGAGCTGCAAAAGCTAATAAGCTATATCAGCAACGCATCCCTCACAAAACTGTAGCTCGCTGCGACAGAGGAAAAAGATGATGGATCTAAGCCTACTGCTCTAAAACCTTTAAATGCGTTTCCATAATATATAACTCGATCAATTAGCTTGCTACTCCAATTTAGTAAACGAATTGTGTCAATTCCCTTCCTTTAAAAGGGAGTGTTAGGGATGCTTAACCATTTCATATGCTATTTTTTGTGAGAGAGTCCATGAGCAAAAAGGCACAATAGTAGGCAGTAGGCTGCTTGCTATTTTATGAATGTGAATGCCAACTAAATAGAACGGATGTGTGTGTGAGAGAGAGAGAGAGAGACTATGTCATTCACAGACCTTTTTTTAAAAAGTCGTCTTCGTCTTTGTACTTTCATGATGGGGAAAGCGTCTATTATGCTCTCACATAATATAGTGTAAAAGAGTAAGGAAAAAGAGTCATGGTCAAGTCAGTAAGAGTGATTTTTTTTGGGGAGTACGGGAATTTCAGGGAAAATAATGTTTGATATTACAATGGAAATAATGATAATGACTATGTTTCATTTTCAGCTATGACGCTAATGTATTCACATTCATGAAAATGGTTATAAAATGAAGTGGCATTATTATGGTACGGCAAGTTTTTGAGTTGGCGTTTCATAATAGACTCTATCCTATCTGATCACACTGATCAATATGGTTAGAGGGCCAAAGTCAAGACAACCTTAAAACGGGGAATGGTGGCCATATGGCAACAATTGTAGAAGAGGAAGGAGAATATAAATATAAATATATATATATGCAGAAAAGTTGGAAGAGTGAGAGCAAGGAAGACGAAGACGTAGAAAGAGAGTTGAACAAAAAGGTTCCTTTTAATTTTCCCCTTTTATTTCCCTCGGCAATTTCTTCAAGGCAACTTTAATATGCATTAATTTTAATAAGTGTTCGCAAAAGTCACTACTGGTATGAGAAAGCGAGTGAAAAGTTGTTTCGCCTGGAGAATGTTTCCAGGTGGCATTGATCGCTTCTATTCTACGTGTAATTTGGTTTGTGAAAAATTAAAGTGAGACGATACACGAGCGTCATCATCATCATCATCTTCGTCATTCTCTTCTTCTTCACCGAAATCATCCCAAACACCAACTGTTTGCATGTTCGAAGTAGAAGAATCCTTGGATTTTCTGTGTAATGCTAACCAATAATATATACCAGTTCCGTATTTGTTCTCACTCTCTTTCTCTTGCTCTTACTCTTCTCTTGTTCTTTTCTGTTTAAAATCCATTTGGCAAAATATCCTCTATGTAAGTACATGGCGCCTACATGTCAACATTTTTCGGGTTTGTTTGCTTGTACGGGAGAATCTGTAAAAATGGCTTGCAGACGTACATGACCTTGGGAATTATTGACAAGTCGGTGACATTTTAGTATTTGGAGTATGCATGTGAAAATGGGTTTTTTTCTCTTTTCATTTCAAGCCATGCCACTCATTTCAATTTTTTTTGTTTCCTTTGAGCATTATGGTGTCGAATGTCGGCTTGGCTGGCAAGCTCAAGTTTACGCTCTTGGCTTTGGCAGTCAATAGTCAATGTCAATATTGAAAAAGGAGAAGGTAACAGAAACACACATATACACAGAGAGAGAGTAATGGCATTATGGTAGTAAAACATTGGGATAAATATATACAGTGAGTCGAGTGTGTAATGCAGAGACATGCAATCCATCGCATGCTTTTAGACATTCTATTGACTTCAACCTTTTACATTAGTTTTGATTTTTTTCCCTTTTTCTGCCTCTCTTCTCCAGTCTGGAAGGCAAACTGAAATCTGTGTGTGCATGATCAGGGATTTCAAAAGAGAGTTCGGATTACACATGACTTCCTTTTCTCTGCCATTATATATTGTTGCCTATTTTTTTCCTTTTCCCTTTTTTCCTTGATGTTTACATCACCCACCCATAAAAATTTGCAATTCAATAAAATCAGAGATTCCATAACTTTTTTGCTACATGCTTCATAAAAAGCTTATCTGATAAACACTAGAGTTATATGTATTATATACATATTTTTCTCACACAGAAGAGTCGAGGAGAAGAAGAAGTAAAATAGCACAATGCGACTGCAGAGATATTGGAGCTTTAAGGATGGTAAAAAGAAATCATTGGAATTATTGCTCCTTTCCACTTGAGCATTGCTATGGACCACACAACCCTGACGTGGTCTTTTACTCCATAAACTAGGAGATAGATACATACATATACAACTGCCGTAAAGTTACATTTGTAGCTCCCATTATGCAATTTGTTTTCACTTTCCAGCCTTTTTATGGCAATTCGCAATAGTCATAAACAGTGATTCTATGCTAATTTCATTGTTGCTTCCATTCCCTTTTGGTGGATTCATAAAAAAAACCCTTTACTTCCGTCTTTTGCCTACCCACATTATATATACAAATTGAGTAGGACAGCAAGAACTCTTTGCTCTTGCTTTTGCTCCTCTCTTCTTTCCTAGCAACAAGGAAAGGTCCACTAGTTTCAAGCAAAAGCTTCTTCTCTCCTTTTTGTTTTGTCTCATTTGTTTTTACAAAGTCTTTTGAGTAAACGAAAGTACCAGAGGAAGAAGAAAGAGGAAAGAGAGAGAGAGAGAGAGAGAGATACGGGATCCGGAGCATGGAAAGCGAGAGCAGAGAGAGTGAACACTTTCTTGTTTCTAGAAAGCCGACCGAATGTTTTGTATGCAGACTCCGAACTCGGATGTGGTGAAATGAAGATCAAGAAGCCAGGATGGAGGCCAGTGACACTAGCTAGCGGGCTATAATATGGACATTCCTACATTGGACCGTTTAAAAACATGTAGAGTAAATGACGTCATCATCCTTTTTGTCAACTTTCTCAAGTTCCCATATCTGCTTTGCAACACTCACGCATTTACTAGCTAAGCTCAGGCACATATACATATAACAAAATATATTTAAGCTAACGTGAAAAAGTGTATATAGTAAAATCTAATGTATGAAGCGTTTATAGGCTCTTCTACGAAGACGATGTTTGCTGCTAGTAGCCTCCTAACACAATATTACACTTACAGCTAACTACGAAGCATCAAAAACATTCTATGTAACATCAAACATCAACATCATCCTCAAGCTTCTTCTTACTCACCATTCTGACCAATCTTTTTTTATCATATTTGTAAACCTATAATAGTATATTATTACTATTCCTTCCTTTATAGCAAGGACTTTTTATATAGGAGGAAAACACATATTATGTACCTATGTAAACTAGGTTTGAGAAATGAGAATATTACTATTTAACGATATGAAATGAAGATGCTCATATTATGATGGTATGCTGATGTGTGTGTCTATGTGTGTGTGATGGGTAGGCAATATCTCATGGGACTTTTGCTTACTTTGCTTTTTGTGTCTTCATTTCGTACTCGTATCTACTTTCCCTACTTTATTGAACTACATACACACTTGTCTCACGTTTCTCTGTCATTCTCTTTCAGCATTGTCGGTGCAGGTATAAGTATATTCACACATAATATATAAAGAATACCGCACACCCCGTCGTAATATGAGCACGTTCAACTAACTACTTATTATTATTCATACTGATAAATAATATATATGTCTCAGGGCAAAAATTAGCATGGTGAAATCAAACAGATCATGTTGATGATGATCATCTCATCCTCTCCCAATGCGGTTTACAAACACTAGCCGTATCACATCACCATGAAGTGATGTGTTGAGGATGATGATGATATTGATGATGGTGGTGTAAGGTGTTGCGAGAGAAAAAAATGTGCATAAAATCATTAAAAACTCATATATAATACTCTCTGCTTCTCGTCTCCCATTTCTACACAAAAAAGTTTGAAGCATGGATGGAGCATTCAAGCAAGCTGAGTAGTAAGTCAATCATCAATGATCGATACAAGCAAGCTGCAAACATCACGCATTGAAAATTTTATCGTTTTCTTTGAGTAAATATTGGAGGAGTCGTCATCATCATCATCATCATCATCACCATCGTGTTTTTTCTTGTGGCAGGTTTTCTAAAAAGGTGTTCTTTTGCCTTTGCAGAATTACAAGAAGGCAGGCGAAAAAAAACCAGAACAGCAACTCGTAAAAAAATATGCAATGCTCAGTGCAATCCCATATATTGAAATGTACAAGAAAATAGGGGAAAAGTAATACATAAAAAGGTTTTGCCTACGTCTGTGTGGTCCGCTCTTGTGGTGTTTTTTTTTTGCCTTGGTGGTGGTATATTGGTATTGGTTTTGTGTATGTTATGAGGAACATGAGGATGTCGTCATCTCCATCCGTTACTTTTTTCTGACTGCATTCACTTACTTATATGCTGCTGCTAAAAAACTTCGAACCCGTGAATAAATTAGAGGCGAATAGCTGATTTGTATATATATATAGTATCGTTTGCGAGTTGGTAGTTTGGCCTAGTATTTATTTACCCCATGAAATTAATAATTTTCAATTCCAAAGTCTATTTTTTACGTATTAACATTAAATTTGATTATTTCACTGTTGATATGTACTCTAAATTTTATGTCTTTCCGCTTTTGTCTACATTTTAGCGATGAGTCTATTGATGTTATTGCGAATTATTGTGGTTTTACTGCATATTACTGATAATAAAAAATAGCCTCCATACACCATATATGCGTAGTAGCACCCGCTGATTTTTATAGGAGAAAGTGGTTGATAGATGCCGAATAAATAAGCGTATGGAACAATCAAGGTTGGGTGAGTAAGAGATGTAATTTATGGACAATGGAAACAACCGTAAAAACCAAATCGTTCCAGCGGCTTTTAGCTTTTGTAAGTGTATAATATACGGGCGCATTGATGCGGACTCGTATATACCCGAAATGATTCTTTTTCGCATGACGAGTCACTGTTCGTAAACTGTTTATTGCCTGTAACAAAAATCAATCGCTCCATCATTTTCTCAAGGTTACTTCCTCTCTCTAGAGCGGATGATTTCTGTTTTAAATCTTGTTATTATGGAAATGAGGGCAGGCAGTTAGAGCGGGGCAAAGAAATGGCCTTACAATCTGATTAAAAAATTACAACATCGAAGCATGGTCACATACTTGAAACAACCCAGAGGGTTTCCAGAGCATTGCTATATAGTGTGAAGAATAGAATGTTGAGCTAATAAAGTTAATTTCCATGAATACGTGTTCATTAGTCAAAGTGGAAGGTTTGAAAGATTTAAAAACTCCTTCATGAATGATATGATGAGTTTCATAACGTAACATAATGACCATCGTAAGAATATTTTATTCATGTTTTGTTCCATCTCCCCATTTCATTCCCAGTGTGAGTAATGTAACATGGTTTTCGCAACCTTTCCAGCAGCAGCTTACTACTTCTGCATTATTGGCAAAGAAGAGAAGTAAGGCAAAAGTGCCTATGTCTGCATTACATATCACACAAGTTCTCATGGCCATATAAACTTACTTATATACGTTGTATTTAGATGAAGTGCGGATCATGTGGAATTTGCATATCGCATCGTGCCCTACTACACGAGATTTCTGCTCTGCAACGAGTAAAAAGTGGCATTACCTTCACAGGTTTCCTTCAAACGTGCACATACAGAGACATTAGTATGCATATGCATGATTTACTTGTTTTGTATCTCTTTTTGGAAGAGATTTCACAGCATTTGGCTTACATGGGAAAGAAGCCTAAAACTACTTTGTCTTTTTTTAAGTGGCAATGAAAGCAGAAAACACCGGGTTATAAAACGAAGCGTGGTGATGTGATGATGATTACATGATGATATTATCACAATTATTCAATAAACTCATTTTAAAACTTACACGGAAGCTTAAAACTTGTTGGCGGAGTGGTGCAATATAAAATGTTTAGATATAAACGTATGATATATAATCAATATATAATTATGTACATACTTGAAAGTATGAAATGAGAATTTGAGCGAAAAGTTTTTCACCCTCTAATCCGATTACTTTCTAATGTAATAAATTTAGTTGGTAAAGAGGCCTTCGTCAGCCTTCGCAAAAAGGAGATTCATATACTTAATGCCACTTCAATTTCCCTACATCGCATATTGGATCCTATCTACATCATCATCATCCTTGGAAAGCATTCACTTCAAACACACACACACACACACACAATGTATGTAATCTCATTTAGCAATTTCATATCCTCTTCCTCGACATATCTAAGTAGGCTTACGTATTTCGAAGGGGATTATGCCAATTGGTATGGATGGGAAGGAAAGGAAGGAAGGAAAGCGCGACGGCAGCGTGTGCTCCCCCGGACTTTACTTGACATGGAGTGAGCACTACAAATAAGTAGCTTTCTTTTTGAAAATACGAATCAATATGACATGGATTTGTCAAGCTGAAGAGCTGCTGTAACTGTCCCTGAGATTACATTACATTACTTGTTCCTTTCGTGATAAAGGGAAACTCTCTAAATTTAGCGTCTTTTATCCAGAAACTTGTTGGGAAACAAGGTCTTCGAACATAATATCATTTGTTCGCTGAAATTAGTTGGAAAACGAATCCCTCACTTCTTTTGTTAAAAAGTGAAGCTGGAGAAGTGTTTACAAAGGAAAAGGAATGACGCAGGTCGCAATAATAAAGGCATATATGTAATGCTAACTTCATCATGACTATGATGATCTTTGAGATGCTTTTACGACCTCAACCACCATCCCAAAAAACCACCACTATCATCTTACATAAGAACAAGAGAGCAGCCATAATATGAAGGGATGAGAGAGGAGAGCAAGTTGAAAGAAGTAAATTAAAGATTTGTTATACGATATTCTATTCACAATTTTCCTTTGAAGTTATTACCTATCATCCCATATTACTTTGCAATTACAATACCGTCCGTGAGTGAGAAGAGACCATCATCATGTACTTGGTTGGCATTATACATTACGCAGAATGCAGGTGGGAGGACTATGACGTTGACACTGGCGCCCTGCCATTTTGCAACTTGTTTTAAGAGGAGTACAAAAAAAAGTGAACCTGCATTATGATCTGGGAGACAAACCAGACAAGATGTAAATATCAACGAAGAGAAACTCCATGAGATGATGATCAAGTTGTTTACACACAAAATCAACCCACAACTTTGAATGATGAAGCCCGATTTATTTTCTACTTATGCTACAAGCTACGTCGTAGGAATAACATCAATTCTGAGAATTATAATCGACAAAATAAGTAGGTACATGACATTAGTGACGTGATGTGTTCATTTTCTTGAGACTTTGTCATTTTTATAATGACTTTGCTCCTCTCTCTCAACATCACCACCACAACAACTGGTGGATCAAGTGTGGAGCACAACAACGGATATGTTAATGTTTTTCAGGTTCATTAAATTCCTCTTGTTTGTTTACTATTAAAAGAGCAAAATATTCATGGGACAATGTGTCTTCCTTGCTTCATCCTCAGCATTAAGTTTAGTCACGATGTTCAACCTTTAGCAAACAACTGGCAAAAAACGATATGGAGATACGTAAGTCATGCTATATTATCATGGTCTAATTAGTAATGACCTGACCGACCAAAATTTATGCTAAGATTGAAGCTTTAACTGGAAACCAGGGAAAATGCCAAATGTCAAAGTTTCCAGGGCAGCCACAACATCCGCCTTAGAACGAATGCGTAAGTTTATATGCTCACAAAGTGGGAGAAATGTAAGATGCTTTAAGATATACGTTGTTAATTAATAATGCAAAATGCATGCTTAACT
>JAANSM010002481.1:0-14920 GCA_036850725.1 Orchesella villosa
ACTTGGAAAGCAGACAGTAGAGTGGAATTGCTTCATGTAATTGAATTTAGGATTTTGAGAACTCGGTTTCATTCTCCATTTCACAATGAAAAACTTTTTTTTATGCATGTATGCTTATACGATGCTAGTTATGAGGTGACGATGATGCATGATGACAAACTACTGCCTACTTTAGTTGCAAAAATGTTCTTAGCTAGTGAAACCAGAAATCTCATACTTTAACATGTTTCTGACGCACAAATTTAAATTCTTTTTTTTACCTAAAACGATAATGTGCCGTACCAAACTTTGGAGTGTGAAGAAGAACTAGTTAGTTCCATTATCAAATTTTACAAGACACGATAAATTATTAACATTGATAATGCTACCATAGACAGCTCGCGACTTATAGGCCAAGTAAACTTTAAATGTTATCTAATGTACGGTAATAATATTGTTAAAGCAATAATGCATTGCTTTTATAGCGTTTCTTTTATTTCATTGTTCAATAAAAAGCTGGAGAACTTTCCTTTCTATATTTTAGGCATCTAACTTTGAAGAAGATTGATAGAAATTGCATTCTGATCAACAACTTGTACAATCTAAACCATTCAAGGAAGTAAACTAGATTATAGCTAGGTGTTCCCATTTAAGTTTTATTGAAGAATATATATAAGTTTCAATGCAATTGGCACAGGCTGCTGCAAAGTTTTTCTATTCAGCCTCTAAATTCCACACTTTCAAAGTCACACCTGGTTAGCCATGCACATTGTGATGAGAATTTTCTTTCCATTGTGCAATGAAGGCTATACAGATGGACTTCTCCTGTCTGTCACCAACTGCTCGTCTCCACACTTCAGAGAAGAAGTCTATCATTCCATGTTAAATCTTGAAGTAATCAAATTTTATGTAGAATGAAGAAGGTTGATGTTATTTTCTATCAAAAAGCGACAGAGAAAAAAAACGATGAAAGCCTCCTGTTAAGAAATAATCTATTTAGTTCAAGACACTACCACGAAATCGTATTACAGGATGAACAAGGGCCAAAGTCAACCGTCTTTTTATAATGATATAAGTTGTTCAAAGAATGGGAAGACAGAACAAGCATGCAATGCAAGTACGAAAAGAAAGGAGAGTCTTGGGAACTGAACATTAAGCCAACACGATAAGGAAAGCCTTCTCGTGCCATATATAGTCTCCCAACAGATCCGTCCGCATTGTAAATCGTACAGACTTTATGGGCATTGTGCGTTTCTTCACCATTGTGTATTTCAGAGGCTACACAATTCTAACGTAAGATGTACTTTGAAAAGAGCGAAGCTTATTGTGTGCACTTTGTTGCAGCTGTCTCCTTGTCACGTTTGTGCCAGAGCTGGGGAAATCTTCCGTGCAAAGGATACACGAATAGAAAATGTCTAGAAAACGTACGGAAGACACCAACATACCCGTACTTATTTATAAGTTACATCATACCGACAAATACTTTAGAACTATAGAATGCAAGAATCGTGTAGTATATAAATAACACACCACACCAGTATAAGTTACAGTTTTTGCGCTTTCTCCTTTCCAAGTCCTTGTATTTCAGACCGTTTTCTTGTTTGCGATTATGATCAAAATGAAAAGGAAGAGTTTGATCTCATACGAAACAGAGGTTGGAAGTTGGAATATATTGTTCATAGGCAAAAAAAATTGTGCTTTTTATACTCTGCAGATATAGGAAATGAGTAAGCATGCATGAGTGAGTGAATGACTGAGAGAAAACAACATAAGAAAGTATCTTCAGGAGATTACGCCTTCCTAACAGCAGCAATAAGGCTCTAGATGATAATGGCTTAAGAGGATTAGGTGCAAAAAATTGAAAAATAATCAAGTAGGTCGTTAGCTATAATCTTTGCAGTGCACGAACGCCTTCTTTGTCCTCTAGCTAGGCACAACTACTCCACGCGACTTTAATCTACGTCTATAGTCTACACGTTACCCAATGAAATTGGTTTTCTTTGCCTCATAATGGTAAAAATATTGCAGTAAAATGAACATTCTGCATTCTTATCGCGAATTTCTTATGAAGTCATTGGATGTATAAACTCATTTCTTACTTATGAACTATATTAGCCTATGTCAGAAGAGCTTCTTTACAACGGCCAAATTCCGTAGATGTACTTTTTGTCCTAAATTTTGATACACATATCACCTTTAGTATTTGCTTGCGAAAAGCTTCCATCGAAAAAAACTACCTGAGAATTCTCATTAAAATGCTTTACAGCAGAAAGCAGAGTGATAAGAAACTTTTTACTATATATAAGCATTAAGTAAAAATTAGAGTCATGTTTTGTTTAGAAACATACTAAAGAATAGTTTATACATTCACACAGACGAAAAGGTCTTATGCTGAGAGATTGCATGTTAAAGTTATAAGAGTAAAAATTAGAGTCATGTTTTGTTTAGAAACATACTAAAGAATAGTTTATACATTCACACAGACGAAAAGGTCTTATGCTGAGAGATTGCATGTTAAAGTTTTTGAACAAATGTCAACTGTTTGAAAAGCCGCTTCGTCTTCATTCTACACGAAACACATCACACATCGCATAATAAGCACACCACACCTCTGTCCTGATGACGACAACGACGACAGAAGTAGTAGAGAAGGCATTAATGTATACTTACGCTTGTTGCTAGTTATTATTCTTCATTAGCTGTATTTTTATTCCTTTTGATTATTTTGCAAAAGTTTCGCTACTCTTCATAAAAAAATCTATACTTGCTTTCACTATACAGACAGTGTAGTAGAGAGCTTGGTTTTCATACTGTGTTTGTGTGTAGTCATATCAAAACTGATGTGAGTGGTTATCCTTTACTTAAAAGTTTCACCACCTTGTGCAGTCCAAGTCCTACTTCCAAACGCGGCAAAGTTGTTTGTGTGATAGGAAGTCGCATTGAGGAAGACGTAGCAACAAAACTGCTCTTTTTCTCATGTCAGGCTTTTTTTGCACTCTGCATGTTAGGATATGGAAGGGATTGTGATGGTACTGAGGTGAAGAGGCGAGATCCGGAAAACTTGACAAAGCTCAAACTATCCTCTACCACGTCATGCTACACAGTTTCTCTGTTTTCTACTTGCTGCACAAACTTTTTAACTATAATATGTCATACTACTTTTGCAACTTTTGGTAGTTGCCAGTTGCTATATATAATATGCTTATACTACTACTACTACTACATACGTCGCTTTTCAGTCGTGTTTTTGTAGTCTTTTTGTATATATATGGGGCTCAGCTCATCCGTACATTTCTGGAAAAGCATTTGTATGTTCACTAATACATGTCAGATATCTCATGTTTTTGTATGAAGAAAATTTGAAATCCTGAAATTTCCAACCCAGTGGCATAAAGCTATATAAAATTTTTGTGTGCATCTTGTAAAACTTCCGTAACAAGTAACTGAAATCTGCCTGGTGCCTGCCAGCTAGGCCTCTTTGCCCGTTATTTGCATTCAACTTTCGATTCCGTCTGAAGTATAGTTTGCTCAGTGTTCGCCTGTCATCACCAGCAGTAGCGGGGTATAGTATATAGTCACAGGGCAGCAAGAAAGTATTCTTTCAGCAGCGGCTTTTCCAACCCTACTAACTCTCACTGACTTTCTCCTACTTTTCGGCTGTTTTACATACATGCATATTTCACTAGCATAACCTAGCATTTCCAGAGAATGAAGGTGATGCAACCACCATGTCATTCACCACTGTACCATAACAATAATAACAGAACCAGTTGCTAACAAAAGTTAAAGTTCCACAAACAGTATGAAGACATATAACATATAACCAATAGAAATTGTAAGAGAAAATATGTACCATGTCATGTATTAAAACATGTATAATATAATATGGTATATTATGTGACAACTAGTAGTGTGTGGCGTTGACTTTTCATTTTCTTTACTGATTCATACATATAGTTTTTTTGGATATGCTTTTATGTCGTTTACACCCAAAATGTGCACCCCTCTAGTTAGGCTAAAAGACAAAAAGATGTCTTGCGGAGCATCCGACCGTAGTATGATGTGCGTGTTTGCATCCTTGCACATAGATAGAACATAGGTATACGGAGTGGCACACCCGCTCATTCCTCTGAGCTCATCATAATACTAATGAAATACAGACATTGTGTTTTTATCTTCATCATTCCAATGGAAATACTTGGCAATTATATAAAATGTTTGTGAGCGTGGAGGGTGCATGAAGCTCTTTTACTTTTTTCCCTCAAAAAACCTTTACGGTTCTCTGAGCTTAAATAAATGTGAGGTACTTATAAAAGTGGAGTAATGTGGGATGCGATATTTAAATAGAGAGTATAAGTTGTTGTGTGTGAATTTACGTGTATGGAGATGAAGCAAAAGTCATGGAACGTACAAAGGGCCGATGGAAAGAGCACAAAGCCTGCCTGGAGAAAAATGATGAGATTATTAGACGACTTGCTGTAATGTAGGCATCACACGAGTGCGTATAAACTTTCACACTATGCTTTATACATAATATATATAGAGAGAACTATATATATACTCTTAGTTCCATTTGAAAATGATGAAGATTTTTTTTGTGTGCAGCAGTGATACCAGATGCACATCAGAGAGAAAGCATAGAACATGCAAATAATACTGGTGTGTAGCATCTTGAAGGCTCCTCTCCATCTCCATACTTAGTACTTTCTACTTTGTACGCTAGAAATCCTGCCCAATTTCAAAAGAATTCACAATGAAATGCAAAAGGCAACGCGTTAATGGAAAGTTGCATGAGAAAAAGAGGAGGCTTTAAGTGATGTATTGTGAATTTACAATGAATGGACAGCATGGAAAAGAGGGATGTAGCGAAATGTGAAATGAGAAATTTAATGAGGAGTACAGACGTATTCTGTTTTCATTTGAATGGGGTAATAGTAATAGTAAATTAAATGAGCCACGCATCTTGCTTTCAATAAAAAGGCGTGAACAATTTATCTTCACTCTACAGTATATTATAGTACTCTACATTTTATATACTTATATAAATGTCACGCTTTACTGTGTGCTGTCGTCGTTCCTTTGCTTTACTTATGTTACTTGAGTAAATGAATAAATGGGAATTACTTGATGTATGAAGGAAGAACAGACGTCCATATCAGGCCAATCTCATTTGAACTTGAACATTGTCCTTACGAATTCCTGTTTTATCTTTACGTAATGCATGCATATACCGCTTCAGTTTTAAATATCTATTCAACACAAAGTCCCACGCTTCGGATACAGATTCTGCTTAGAATACAGATGGCATTGACATTTTAATTTTCTCTTTTGTTTTATATGGGTGCAGGATACAGTGTATTTTTTTATAGTTAGATGATCAAAAACAGATAAAAAGACCGCTGCTTCAGACAAAAATGACAAACCTCGTTTAAATATGTTAGCTGCTGAGTAGAGTTCAGGTCCAGAATTCAAGCTGAATTTATGATGTAAAAGTAAATGCCAAATCCTGGAACATTCTAATTAATATATGAAAAATATATAATCTTTTAGCTCAGTTAAGTACCCTACTTATTTTCATTTATTATAACATTTTGCCGAGTTTTGCTACTTTTATGCCAAGTCATATTTTTCCTCGATTTTATTAATAATTAATATTCAAAACACTTTATATGTACATAGTCATTATAAATAAAGAACTTGGATGGAGCAACACATTGGCATGTATTTAAAATGTCAAAATTTGTATCCATTGAATAGTTTTGCTAGAACGACAGAAATAGCAACAATAAAATTGAATGCCTATTTATAGCTCTGTATTGTCCTGTCCTGTAAAGTTCATTAATTGAAACAACGTCAATTCGTACTTATAATGGCAATGCTGAAGCATATTTTATTGTAATCAACATACCATAATGGCTTTTATACATGTAGAACCCTTAGAAAAGCTAACGACGTCGTCTACTTATTTAGCATAAGTGGGTAGCAGGAACGTTTAAAATAAATACTAAATGACAAGTGCACATTTGACATGTATTTATGTATATTTTATATCCATATAAAACACCCCCACACTTAAGAATCTACAAAAGTTGATTCGTGACTTGGTATAAACTCGTTTTGTACATTTTTCAGTGTCTATCACCGAACGTACTAGTATTTCTGTCCTACTTTTGTCATTCCCTTTTTTCGTTGAAGGGTAGGGAGGGGAGAAGCCTAAAGAGTTTTTAAAGAGAAAGTCTTATCCAAAATGGAAAATTAATTTCTGTTTTTCTACTCTGCTTCTCTTTCACCATTTGTTCAGCTTTCTTTAGACAAGCGAAAAAGTATGGACTCAGAGACTGACTTTGGATGAGAAGCATAGACTCAGAGATCGAGCATGAATGTATACAATCCTAAGTAGTTATAGCTTGAGAAGTAAAAGCAAACTGACTTTTTTTCCCTTTCTTGACAGATGCTTCCTAGAAGGCGGAAACTTCTGAAGCCTCTTTCCATCCACTAACCAGTTTTAGTGGATGGGTGGCTTGCTGAGCTACTATAGATGTACATTTATTCCTACTCACTCCCAATGTACATTACACATTACACTCTTGAAGGCAAAAAAAAATGTTATTCTCCTTTCCTTCATACATATGTGCTGAAAATTCTTTTCACTTTCATTGTAATTCTTCATGCAATACACTTCTTATCTGAAATTCACTCTTTTAGTAGTTAGTAATCTGGTTTGAAAGATATAAGACGGCGAGCATTAAACTTTCTTCTGTAATATAATTTTGTGTTTCAATGAGTGGGCTAAGGCTAAGGCTACCTACTATACTATGTATAATATTCCTTATTTGGTTTTAGAATTTCAAAAAAGCAGCGTAACTCTGAAACTGGGCATAAAAGATATATTTATTGCACACAGCACATATGCTCTGATAGAAATGGCATCATGCATTGGCAGGCATATTGTAGCTGCTAGGGAAAAAAAGCATCCGAATATATAAACAGCAGTTGCTGCGAGTGCTTCATGTATTATAAAATCATTTTGAATGTACATTGCAATGGCAATACATTTCACGTTAATGTATTAAAACTGAAAGCATGTAGTAGCCTAAGTAAAAGCTTCCCCTCGATGCTCATCGTCAGAGGCACAGGCGGATGATGTGGTAAATGGATGACTTCAAATACGAGAAGAATATATACATGTTGTTCTCGGAAAAGTTATCTTGAATAAAAATGGGAAGTATTGCAATGAGGGTGCAGCAACTAAAAAAGGAGGATCGTAAATGTATTCCATAAGCAAAAAAAAAAGAATGTATATACCTAAAGATGCAAGATGCCATAATGCCATTTAAATTTCTCTTTCTTGAATCCACGCATACATTTTTCAACGCAGAAAAAAGCGGAGAGATATCTTGTTTGTCATGAGCTCATGAATATCAGAAAAATGCAAAAACTATATTACTTACTGGTAATAGTGAAAGTGAAATCATAATGTGTATAATACTACTAAAGTAAGGGACATATACTTTTAGTCGTCCATCGTATGTATGTTTCGTATGTAGACGTAGTTTATTCAGCTTTTGCTTTGGTCATGCTTGCATTTGGTACTTTAGGCGAAATATGTGCATTACTGACAACTGACATCCAGCAAAATAAATTTAGATAAAGTGCGTTTGATGGAATGTTCATGTATGTGGATATATATAGTATATAGCTTACTCGTTTTATGTAAGTTGGTAAATAACGAAAGGCTTTTGTCTAGTACACTACACGAGCGGAAGTAGGCAGGAAGACATTTCAACAACGTAATAATATATGATGAAATGCTGAAATGTGTACTCAGAATATTATTATGAGATTTGCATATAGAAATTAGCATGATGGAACTGTTGATTGATTCCTTTCTACTGCCGGTTCTTTTGGCTTTTCCCTTCCTCCCTCAATATGAATATTAGTATATATACTTACTTTAGTGTTTTCTACCTTGTAGTAGTTTTTATGTACCGGATATCTTCGGCACTATAGCCAGTTTGAATGTAGTGCATTGAATAGCGTAATATTATATGTCCTGTTACAGCTGCTAATGGCATAAAAATCGCGAATGTGTAGTTAAACAGCGTGGCAGCAGGCAGTCAAGGCACACCATCATCATCATTGTCATCCACTACCATTAACACCAGCTGATTTCCTTGTAACTGTTTATCATTTTATGGCATAAACAAAGCAGAGTGTTGTTTCCGTCTTGGGGATTGTTGGTGCAGCTGCAGCATATGAATTACGTTGGTAGGTTTTAGGTAAGGTGTATAGAATGTGTGTTAACAGAATTTATAAGATGCAGACTGCTGTTTGTGACTCCTAATTAGCTTCTCAATAGCAGTATTAGGACATGGATGGGATACTCAATTGAAACACAATTTCATACATTACAAATGCGAAGAAAGTGTTTACATTTATGCGCATTAAATGACGTTTTCGTATTAGGCAAACAGTCTAACAAAACTACTATTGAAATTGTAGTATATTACTCTACATTCAAATATGTATCAGTTACCTTTGTGCTAGCTTGAAATTTTGCATGCTTTAATCTAACATTATTTTAACTCGGTCAATTGTCAGCGTCTCCAACAATGAAAGAAAATGAGATCCAGCATGCATGATATTGAAACGGGATCTTTTTAACAAACGTGGTGTAATATAGTGGTATCATTACAATAGAACATTGTAATAACTCGTTCAGGAGTTTATACACCCATTAGCATTTACTAATCGTGTGCCTTCCAATGCTACCTTTGTGTTTAAATTCTCAATGCGATCGTAAAATGTGTGACAATTTTGCGCTGGATGTCTTCATCTCAACAATAACTAGTGTACTTGAACGATTATTGCTCACATTTCACCAACGACTTGTACTTATATATATTAGAGAAGGAGGATGTGTAAATTGTATTATTTCTATGTCAGGGTACTTCACATACATGCGTATATCTTTAGTACATATCTTCGCTCAAAATAGCATGTAATCTATAATACTATATACTCAACTGCTCCACAGTGTGAAGATTGCATATCTTCACTTTATCCATGTTTTTTGTGAAAGCGCGTCTTGAGATACGAAGACTGTACCAAGTAACTGGTTTGAATCATGAATAATTCACAGAAAGTTCTTCCCAACCATAACTTTTAGCATTTTGTAAGGTAGTAGTAGCAAAGCAGATGAAAAAAGTGTTACATCTATACAATACAAAATGTGTAAATGCAGCTTAGTACCATTCTCCAGCTTTGTTTCAGGGACAGAAAGGGAATCTTCTCTGCAATTTCGTTTACAACGTCTAGAGAACAAGTTCTCTTTTTCTTACTTCTGATGTTGCACTAGTCGCACGCAATCTACACATAATGTAATATGAGTTTATTGTGCGAAAGCTCACATCACATGTATGTGCTACAAAGACAAAAAAATACTCTGAAATGTGTAAAGCTTCGATTCTCAGAATTGGAAGATTGTTATTTGATTCATAGAATTTCGGAGTTCAGTAATAGGTTAAAATAGCTAGAAACGGTGTAACATTTACTAGTCTCATGATCATCAGCCAAAGACCCAGAATAATGCTACCGTCATCATCACGATCAGAGTACAACTCTATGGTACGTACGTTGCTGGACAAGTTGTTACTCAAACGTTCTACGTATCAACCTCCTTCTTCCCAAGAATTCCCTCCTTCCTTCTTCTCTTACAGATCAACTGGATCTCATGCATTCTTTGCTCAGCAAAATCTCCCGTTCAATTTCTTTCACTTTCTCTTGCCTAGTATAAAATTGTAAGTCCAATGCAACGTGCAAGACTCATACTGACTTACGAGAAAGAGAAGGGGGGAAATGAAAAATAAGAAGCTTTTTTCTTCAAGGAGGAATTGCAAGAGGACAGAGTGAGTTGAGTCTCACATTCATCACTATCAACTAGATGTTTGGTTGTAGCAAGGATGATGGCTGTTTGGACCGAGCTTTACTTGTGGCTCTTGGTATTCAAGAACTCGTAACAAAAGTAAGATCCCGTTTCTTCAGTTGTAGCACAAGTAATGGGCGGTTACAAGCCAGCATAAACACATCTGGGAGGTCTGATGCCTGCCAGCAGAAAACCGAACAAAGTATTCTTCCTAATGTATGTGCATGTATGTCAGTAACAAAGAGGATAAAATAGCCTCAAAGAAGGAAAGAAACGAAGCAATCCATATTTCCACTAACAATTTCTCCTTTCGTCATTCTTGGTTATTGCTGAACGTAAAATATCCAAAGACCAGTTATAGAGGCACGTACTAGAAATCTATATTTTTTTAAAGAACATTCATATAAGCATTACTACAAACGCAGTGTGTATGTGAACTGTACAATAAGTTCATCATACAAGAATAAAAAAATCTAACAGCTAAAAATCCAAGTGTAATGGATACTTATACGCGTGACGCCCACGCTATAAAACAACAGGCTGTCCATCAAAGAATTAATTCAAGCTAGTAATTAGTGATTAACAATAAATTATGTTGAAGCATGTGTTGGTGAACGAAAATGCATCGTAGTTGTCTACACTTACATTTAATATGGTACTAAACATATTTCACTCAATACGATAAAAACCATAATTTATATTGTAATTTAGTAAATATCTTATTGGCAAATTCGAGTCACTTTAGAGCATTCCATATTTTCCATATACATTTTATTTAAAATGTAGATTGGGTCTGTTTACCTCAATCGTGGTCAAAGAGTTTGCTAACAAACATTGTGATCTTCCTACAATCTTTAAATTTGTTTAGGCTCGTGACTCGTGGTTGCAATTTCTATATCTAACTACATATATTCAACAGTCACGAAGAAACGGAACAAATTTTGGTACAACTCCTTTCGAAATCTAGCATGATATGCCCATTGTGGTCATATTCAAGCGAATGGTTGGTTGAATACCAAGTATCAATACTGAGTTGAAATCATCATGAAGTAAAATGTATGGTTTAACGCGTATACAAGTATATACTCGTACATCTGTCCAAAAGTATTGCATACAAAAAAAGGACGGTAAGATGGAAAATGAAGCAAAAAGGAACAAGAAAAGTAAACGCTGCTGGCAGCATTCTATTACTTAAAGAAACCAAGATGATCCTTTAAAGGGATGCATTCTCATGAAGAATAGAGAAGAGCTTTCTTTCAAAGTTGATTGTGTGGCCTAAACACTGACGATGAGTGGTGCACTAGTAGGTTCTTCAACTTTTCTTTCCAACAAATTCGTATTCTCAGCTGGTTCCTTTCTCTCATCCACAAAAAGCTGAACGCTGGTTCACATTCATGAAGAGTAATCTTAACGGGCTATGTGTATCCTCGAGCATTACTTTGCACAAAATAAAATGTAAGATATCAAACCGTGTGGAGCCGAAGTATGAGAATTTATTCATTTGAAATAAGGAAAGTGGCATGTGGCATAGATATTGATATCGGAGTGAGCATCACATCGGGATGTTGAAGGAGATGGTGAGATCGGACTTCAATTTGCTTGGAACTAATAATATTGGTATGTTGGCAGGCAAACTACTAGAGACACACATACGATTTCTCTGATAGCT
The DNA here is from genome assembly GCA_036850725.1 of Orchesella villosa. Lineage (NCBI taxonomy): Eukaryota > Metazoa > Arthropoda > Collembola > Entomobryomorpha > Orchesellidae > Orchesella > Orchesella villosa. Next base: position 11,574 of record JAANSM010002481.1, read on the forward strand.
GTCTGGCCAATATTCCTCTACCCACCACCACCACCCAGCCAACCCATCCAGTAAGCCAGCAATCTTCTTCTCTTTCTTGGCCTCCTTTCTCTAAAGACACATTCAATATAGAGCAGTTGAGATGTGCAGTTATGGCAGGCTCCGCTCGTATTTTATGTTTCGTACAACTTAACGGCTCTTTCGTATGGGGCTTGCATTTATGCAAAAAGATGTCTGAAGATGGGTGTAATAATAGGAAAGTGCTTTACTATACTATAATATGCATTCAACCAGACCATTCTATATATAATATACCTTTTCTTGGTGAAGCAGTTTGTGTTGAAGTTTAGTATTGAGGGAGAGAAAACACATTTCCCAAGAAAGTGGATGAGATTCATTCACACACACAGGAAATTGTATAAAGGATGATGATTTCAGTAGTATTATGTCAGTAAGTGTAATCTCCGACTAGGTTTTATGCACAATATACCCATCTTGAAACGTCTGTTGAAGTGTATGAATGAATGATCTTTTAATGAATTCACACACAGAAGAGTATAGCGATAAGTTTGTGGGATATCGCATGAAATGACGCCGAGAAGCTGCCATTCTTTAAAGTAAAACATACGGCCAGTCCCATTACTTAAAGCGGGCCTCTCATGTCTCCGCTTTGATTTTCCAAAGAAAAATCTGAAGCATAGAATTTTAAGAAAGACTCTGAGATAGTAAAGATGAGATGAAAAGCTTTGGTGCTTTTACTTTACAGCTCTTCTCCCTTTTTTTGCAAGGTTGTCGGCTGTTGACTATTTGGATTCCATTTTATGAGGGTTCATCTGTTATCGGAAGAACGACTTTTTTCGTCATCACAGACAATAACCGACAGCCATTATTCGAAGAACAGCTCGTAGAAAGGTTTTGCTGTCATTGGGTCAGTATCTATTATTCTCATCCATCGAAGCTGAAAAAAACGCTTCAAGGCTCCCCCAGTAAATATGGCTTCAACATTTTGGAGCATGCAAAAGCCCAGTTTCTATGTGACTTCCTGAGTGAGTGCATGTGTCGTAAGAAATCTTCTCAACAAAAGAGAACTAGTCATCGCATATCAGAACGTAATAAATAAAAAATACTCAGTAGTTTTGTACACAACACTGACTACGCGAAACTTTATTCAAGACGTGTGCATGTGTATAGCAGTATATTTTTTATAAACGGTGATGTGATGATGATGCTCTCTAGCTATATAGTTGATAGTAAATTTTCAAATATCAAAAAAGGACCTCTTCACAAATGTTTACAGTTCCCATAATGCCAAAAAAGCATAAATGTCAGAAAAAGGGTTCTATCAACAGAAATGAAAGATTAGAACGGAGAAAGTCTTGAGAAAAGTAAATATTGACCTCTTGAAGTCATCGATAGAAACTTGACATGGTGGAGCGGAGAACGCAAGCAAATTGAGTGGGCGAGAATAGCACTTTAAACTGGTCGTCCAACAAGGACTCTTTTCCCATGTGAAGAAATGCAACTGAAGCAATAATTTTCTACAATGAAATAAGAGAAATGGAATTTGAAATTTAATATTCGTTTTAGACGCTATATACTTTCCTTGAGTTTCATCAACATTCACAAAGAAAAGCAATGGGGCACTCTGCTCGTACATATACTTTACATAAAAGGTGTATATACAGGGTGGACGAATGTGAATGAATAGCAATTATTATTTTCTTGTTTTGACGCATGTAACGCATTTACCATAAGTTAAAGAGAAAGTCGACTTTTACTTTATAAGGGTAACTGAGTACGTTGAAATGGGACTAGGTTTCATTGTGCAAATAAAACATTTTATATTCGATTAAGGGAGCTCTGTGATGATGACGATAGGGTTGCTGATTTCACTAGGTTTCTCAGAAGTAGAGTCTCACAATTTTCAAACTCGATCAGTAAGAATAATCGGATTGTACTTTTTCAGTTTGAATGGAAGAAGAAATGAGTTTGGTCTATGGGAATAGTTATGTTATGTATTCTATTCTAACTGTATGTTCATACTTACATTCTCAATTGTCATGTATGTAAAAGGTTGACGTTCATATTCATCGAATGTCCCATATACTTTAGTTTCATGACGATTTTGAGCTTATCCAGCTGTCATTATCCATTAACAATACAAACAAAAAGTTATTCCAACAGCAAATGATTATCAAAAGCAGTCAAATCAACGAAGCATGTATTTTACTGCTGTATTTTACGTAAATACATATGCATAAATTCATTAGTTCTTTCATTTCATGTCAACTTTGTAGTTTTGTATAATATATGAAACATATATTACAAAGTTTAGTACCAATTTGTCCAAGGGAAACCCAACGAATGGGACGAATGGGATGACTTGGGGAGCTTCAAAATTCAATTCGAATTCGTTTGAGAAAATGACGATTTGGTTATTGAGAATAAAAGCTCCGTTTAACCATGTCATTTAACTACATACCTACTATTATTTTACTGTATATGTATTTTCAGTGATCATTTGAAAAACGAATCCCCGTTTACATCCTCATATTAGCCAAAGTGCAAAAGTAGTTTTGAACTAATATAATACGAGAATGTAACGTGAAGAGCAGCTGTATATGTGAGACGAAAAGCATGTTATTCATGACAGTTTATTCACTACATATCTCAAAATCACCACTTTCCTTTTATTCCCCTTTCGAATTAAATTACCCAAAAACCAAAACTCTGACCCCCTTTCTACAGCACGGATTACATGCATTTACGCGTTATACTTACTGTACAAGTACAGGGGAGCCAAGACTTGAAGCTTGTGTGTATCGCAAGGTTTGAAAGATCATAATGATTTAGTTTCTTTCGTTCCACGTTTAACGCCATATGATTCGGCCAAGGATAATGTACCTACTAATGATGGTGGCTCAGTAAGTGCATATGATGGCGTTTTGAAGAAACATATACTCTCTCTCTTTCTGGTTTTCTCCAGATTAAAATGAGTTTACTATAGTCTTCTAGGAACGAAAAACCGTAGCGAATTCAACACCACGTTCTCATATTTGTTGTTGCGGTACGGTAAGCTTACCGCATATATCTACATGGCATCATACTTGACTCACACAACTGCGGCTGAATGACTACAGAGCTAAACCCTCATATATGTATAAGAGAGTTTGAGCTCCCTTATCTTTTTTGGGCGTCATACTCACAAGTTATTCATTCACCCATAGTTGTTTTGATTCATGCAGGAGTCGTTAAACCATTTTTTTATATCATATATATGAAGTGAATGACATATTACACTCAAAGCGGGTTAAAGGGCACACCAAATTGGAAATCTAGACATGAAAGTGCTTTAAAGAAAGAAAGAA
>JAANSM010002482.1:0-14918 GCA_036850725.1 Orchesella villosa
ATCGCTGAAAGGTTCAAGTTTATGGGGATGAAGCAAAGCAGTGGAGAACCTGTAGCAGAATTCTTGGCCGATTTAAGAAAATTAGCCAACACCGGTAAGTTCAAAGACTTAGAAGAACGGCTGCGAGACCAGTTCATCTTCGGACTTACCAGTGAGCAAGCGCAGAAGACATTGTTCACAAAAGACGACAACATTTCATTGAAGGATGTTTTAGCCAGCGCCATCGCTCAAGAAGCTGCGGTCAAAAGTACTGCATTGGTGAGAGGTGAACATCAGTCGTCTGTCAGCATAGAAGAGCAAGTAAATAAAGCGTCAACTTCAAGGTCTCAACCACAAAATCAACGTAAGAAGAAAAATAATAATCAACAGCACAATAAGGGTTCCAGTGGGAAGAGTGCAAACAATCATTCAAATGGAAATGATTGCTCACGTTGCGGCTCCAATAAGCACCAGCAAAATAGCTGCCCACCTAAGAAAACTGCTGAATGTTACGGATGCGGAAAGAAGGGGCATTTCAAGAATAAATGTAGAACCCCAAAGCGTTCCGATAACAGACTTTTGGATACAGATTTGGTCCGAGATTTAAGAAGTGTCAACTCCCAACTTCAGCGTAAGCAGAAAAAGATGAATGATGAAAAACTGTTACCTGTTATGATTGGAGAAGTTGAGCACAACATTGAATTGGATACAGGCTGTGAGACCAGCATCCTATCAGAGGAATTTTGGAAAAATTCACTTGCAGCACCCAAACTGCAAAAGTCAAGGTATGTATTTAGAACACACTTATGCATATTTTCGTCCAATTGTAGATCTGAATACTTCAATTGAGTACGATGGACAAGGAGTAATTCACAGCATACCCGTGTACAAAGGATCGTCTCTCTTCGGCCGTGATCTACTAGGAAAGTTGAAAGTGGATTGGCGCGACGTGCAAAGACAAGTAAATAGTATGAGTGCTTCATCAAAACAAACATTAAATGCATTGCTGAATGAGTATCAAGATCCCAGATGCTACGGACAGAATAAAGAATTTCCGAGCCAAGGTTATCTTGAAGGATGAAGCACAGCCCAGGTTCTTGAAGGCCAGACCTCTCCCGTTTGCAGTGAGGAGTAAAGTCGACCGTGAGCTTGAGGAAATGGAACGAACAGGGGTAATTGAGAAAATCTAACACTCGGAATGGGCATCCCCACTGGTGGTTGTACCGAAGTCAAATGGTCGTGTAAGGATAACTGGTGACTTTAAACACACTGTCAATAATCAGTTGTGCATCACGCAGTATCCTCTCGCCATTCCAGAAGATTTGTTCGTCAAGGGGTGGGGTGGGTGGTGAAACTTTTTCAAAGCTTGATGGAGCAAATGCCTACCATCAAATGGAACTTGATGAGAACAGTAAAAAGTTTTTAGTTATTAACACCCACCGCGGCCTGTTTCGTTATAATGTTTTGCCACAGGGAATTGCTTCATCTCCAGGCATATTCCAAGAGTTAATTGAGTACATTGATGACTCGCTGACAGGAGGCAAAACAACAGATGAACATCTTGCATCATTGAAAATAATATTCCAGAGAATGAGAGAATACAACTATAAGTTATCAAAAGAAAAGTGCGATATTATGAAGACAGCTGTAGAGTTTTTGGGTCATCTCATCACTAAAGACGGCATCCACACTACTCCTGAGAAAGTGAATGACATTGTCAATTTGAGAGTGCTTTGTGATGTGACTTCATTAAAATCGTTTTTGGGCTTTGTGAACTTTTATGGTAGATTTGTAAATGATTTGGCTAACGTATGTGAACCTTTATATAGGCTCACAAGATTGGATACAGCGTGAAAATGGACTCGTGAATGCCAAGCAGCATTTGAAGAAGTTAAAAGAAGATTGTCCACCAGCCCTGTTCTCGCCCAATTTGACCCAACACAACCAATTGGCATTAGCTGTGACGCCTCATCCAAAGGATTGGTGTAGTACGTTTCCACAAGTTTCAAGATGGAAGTGAGCGCCCTATTGCCTATGCATCCAAGTTGATGTCCACAACAGAACAAAAGTACAGCCAGATTGAAAAAGAGGGATACTCCATAATCTTTGGCATCAAGAAATTTTATAAATTCTTGTGTGGCCGTAAGTTCTTGTTGGTCACTGACCACAAACCCCTTTTATCAATTTTTGGACCTAAATCGCAACTTCCAACTTATGTCGCAACACGATTGCATCATTGGTGTTTATATTTAAACCAGTTCCAGTTCGATGTGATTTATAGAAAATCGGAAGAACATGGAAATGCTGACGCGCTATCGCGTTTGTCATGCAATGCACCAACAAAAGAAGAATCAGAAATAGATTCCATGGTGAACAAGCTGACTAGTGAGCAGATTGAACTGTTACCAGTTACAGCAAAGGAAATTAAATTCGCATCAGCACGAGATCGAATAACCTCCAGAGTCTTCAAGTACGTCTCATCCGGTTGGCCATGGCAGCTCCCAGATGAAGATAAAGACCTACAACAGTTTTTCATCAGACGCGAGGAAATAACAATAGTCCAAGACGTTTTGATGTGGGGTACAAGAGTAATAATACCAGCAACCCTGAAGAACAAAGTTCTACAACAACTTCATGAGTGTCATTTTGGCATTGTCAGAATGAAAGCACTCGCCCGACAACGCGTATGGTGGCCTGGAATTGACCCGGAAATCTAGAATGTTTGCAAAACTTGCACTCATTGTGAAGTTAATAGACCCGATCCACCTTCTGCACCTTTACATCCATGGATGTTCCCAGAAAAACCGAGGCAAAGATTGCATATGGACCTTGCTGGACCTTTGGAAAACAAAATGTGGCTCATCATCGTTGACGCACATTCCAAGTGGCCCGAGGTTCATTCAATGCAAAATGATACCACTACAACAGCAGTACTGAGAAAGCTATTTGAAGTTATAGCAAGATTCGGTTTGCCCCAGCAAATTGTTACAGACAATGGAAGGCAAAAGATTTGGCAATTGACCTCCGCCTCAACCATTTCCTATTCCAGTATCGAGTTACCAATCATGCAACAACAGGCGTGAGCCTATCGGAACTCTTACAAGGAAGAAAGATGAGAACAAGATTGGATTTAGTTCGACCTGACGTGAACGAGAGCGTGGTGAAAGCGCAAACAAGGCAAGAAAAGGGATAAAATAAACGTGTAAAAATGCGTGAGTTCCTGCCCAACCAAGAAGTATGGGTCAAGACTTATTCCAAAAATGAAGAAAATTGGAGCAGAGGGAAGATTGTGCGAGCCGTGGGTCCAGTGTCATACATAGTCCAAGTAGGCGACCGACGTATCATGCGTCACACAGATCAGATAAGAGCTGCCACAATCCAAGATAACGAAGCTATAGAAGCTGACGAACCCCAAGTTCCAGACCCATTAGCATCACCACATAGAAGCTATGTTCGGAGCCCACCAAAGCCGCCAACTCCAATTACAGAGGTTCCAAAACCAGAGGTATCATCATCATCATCAGCAACTCACCAAGAGCCCAGTTGTGAATCGAGAAAGACCCAAGGCTTTTCCTATTTGACTATGTTCAAGATTAGGAGGGAGGAAAATGTAATGTATGTATAAGGATACATTAACATTCATAATATATTAATAATGATAATTGAAGTGTCTCGATATTTGTCTGAGTGCAACTCAGTCCCAGTCTCAATAATTGGTCTTGTCTCTTATGATGTCTAATTGATATTTGCATATCTATACCATGAAATGATATATAAGCTGATGCCAGAATGTCATGTCTTCAGACCTTGATTTGCTCTCTAGCAATAAAGATACCTCTTAAAATAAAACACACTAAAGTAACCCACGTCCACCTCGTAAGCAAACTGGCATAATTAATTTATTATTAATTAATTCCGTAAGGTTACTCATCAACCAGCAAAGGACTCATTAATTAGCAAAAGCATTAATTGTTAGTTGTTAATGGATTTAAACTTCAACCGACACACTAATTTTTAGTTGAACTAAAATTCCCAGGAAAAAGTAATTGTTAATTGAATTAGACTTCACAAGAAAAGTAATTAGTAAATGTTAAACAAAATAAAATTCCCAGGAAAAAGTAATATTTAATTGTTAATTGAATTGAAGTTCCCAGGAAAAAGTAATTGTTAATTTAATTAAACCTTGAAAAAGAAAAGTTATTTTTAATTGAGTTAACTTTTTTGCTAATTACCCAAACCTGTTGTAATATGGAACTGATACCGCATAACCCGTAGATTCTGTTCTGCAATCGGACGTCGGATATTTTGGAAGCCGGAAAGCGGATAATTTGATATTGTCGTTGTATCTTTTCCCAATACATTTTAACTCATACTAGGCCTACTGTCTGAGATACTACTCTTATTGGGATGTGATAAATGAGAATGAGCCATGTCATGAGGTATTGATTGATACAGTGACTTGAACTGACGCAGCACTATGCTAGCCACCTGGCACCGGATAGATCAAGAATAAAGTGTCATAATCGTCCTTTTCTATTAACGTAGCAATGCAATGCCCTTCGGTTTCAAAATTTAATTAAAATAGCATTGCAACAGAAGAAAACATGGGGATAGGGATTAAAAACTTAGTATTCTAAACCCAAGTATGGTGTGGTGTTTAAAAGATTGATTTTCAATATCGTTGTCGGAAAACAAAGACCCATAGATTAGTTTTTGCAGGAAAATTTGAATGGTAGCACACCTTTTGTGGCTGCCTTGTCGTTTAATGACTTTGTATTTCAGTTCGCGTTAGGATGTGCAATATACCGTAGCTTTACTCTCACTCACTCTTGTTCTTGTTCCTATCCTAGGTTGATAGAAGTTTGTTCAGCTCTGATTTATGTTCATTGTTCTTCATATTTAAAACTCATTTTGATACATTTAACTAACTGTGAATGATACTTCAATTTTACAGTAAATTAAAGATATTGAAGTTATTTAATTGAAGTGCTTTGATCATTACTTATTTCTTGATCCGTGATCATTAGTTTGTGGAAGTCTATACCGTTACTCTATCCCTACTTAAACACAGGCCTCAACAGTCGTGGTCATATGTATGACTTGCAACTTTGAAATAAATGAAATCAAATGATTAAAATACTTAGCTTTTTGCGACAGCGCTGGAGGGTCGAAATGTTGAAAGGGATTGTGGAGAAACGTAGAGGAGTTAATGTACTTAGGCTGACGCAAACATTTACACTCATCGTGAGTTTCTTAATAGATATCTATCTACTGATAGCATGTATATCCTCTAACCGATTATTAACATGCCTCACCGACGGAGACGAAAGGCATTTTCTTCATTTCGTTCATCCTGTCCGTCCGGTAGTCCGGATGTCCGTAACTCCGTCACCATAAATTTTGAACTTTTTCACAAATCAGTATTTTAACACAAGAGCTTGGATGAATCCGTTGACGTGTAAAATTTACCTGACGTAAAAGGTCAAAGGTGAAGGTTCAAAAAATGTTATAATGGAAGGTATAGGTTGCGATTTGTCAAAATGAAGCTACTGCTGAGAGGAGTGCTATAATCCTATTGCCACAGTAATCGGATACCTTAGGTCACCTGCTTAGATGAGTTCGGTTGTCCGATTGACCTTAATGCCAAATGTCAAGGTTGATTTTTTATTCCTAAAGATAAGCTCAATTCGGTTTTCGACCTGGTAATACGACGCATCATACACAAATTGTTATCAGTGACACAAGTAAGACCATCCTTCTCTCAAATCCTGCTACAGATATCGCCACACTGGACATGAGCAAAGCTTTTGACACCATTCGACGCCTTGAGGTAATTGAAAGACTTGGATAGTCTCATATATAACAGAAGGTCAACACTACGTTGTAGTCGAAAATAATGGTTTAGAAATTGGAACCACTTAAAATGGATTAGCTCAAGTTGGGTGTCGCTCAGGAACCATTTTCTCGTGGCCATCAAGGAGGTGCCACTGAGTGTAAATTATAGTAAAATTGTCCTGTATGCTGATGAATGAAAACAAGCTAAAAGTTAATGTGACGAAATCTGACTTCCTTGTCAATCCCCCAAATCTGCAAAACATCTGTACAACCAACTAAAATGTTTTCATGGGACTAAAAACAACAAGATTGTGCTTATCATTATCAGCGTACTCACCACAGATGAAAATTAGCTGCCTAAGCAAGCTCACACTAGATGCCATTAAACATATATCATCGGCATCATGCTTGGCAGGTAAGAGAAAAGAAGAGTTTCTCTCATCTGCTTTTCTTTACTATTTACTCTTTTCTCCACTCTGATTTTGAAAACGAGAAAATGAGGGACCTTTCACAATTGCTTTCGTTACACAATCCCATACAATTTGCATAGGTTGAACACAGACAGACGGCCCCTGAGTAACCTAACCTAACCTGTGTATGTAAATACTAGCAATTAGGTACCTTGTGAACGGTTTAGGCGGCAAGCATTAAAGCATTTTAAATGTGCTTGTGTTTCTCCATTTCCCCCGTCCGGTGGAATATATCCACCGGATCTGCCAACAGTGATCGGCATACAAGATGTTGTTTATTAAAACATCTCCAATTTTACAGCCCAAACCACTTCGAGCTAAGTTGTTACTCAACTCATCGATATATAAGGCAAAAAATAAGCAGAAGGAATTCCAACGTCTAACCAAATTGATCACTGAGAGCTTATCTTTCCATCGCGTTTGCATAACAGCGTCACCATATCAATAACCGACGACAACGCGTACTTCAAAAGTACTGCATGTAGAACACCAGCACCTCTAGCTTTTCCTGTTTTTAAGTTCAGATTTGCTTTAGACTTTTGATTCACTAAAAACTAGATTTGCACATGATGATTCTCTTTCAATATGGTTTTTTACTCATTATCGTACTCTTGATGATCATTAGTTTGTGTTGCGAATGTTCCAACTTGAGTCCCACCTGAAGGAAAGATATATTTATTGTAAGGCTTTTTGTATGAAGTTTATGCAAATGATAATGTGTAAAAAGAGATTTTTAGCTTTGTTTAGACGCCTGTCAGTAATCGCGGAAGGCAGCCATCGTCCTTTCTACTAGATGATTTCTTTACTACAAGGAGAGCAAAAGGATGTGGATGCTCGAGTTGAGAAGCAATTAGCTGGGAACAAACCAAAACTATGGTAATACAAATATGTTGCTTTCTTCGAAAAACTCGTTATATTAGTTAAAAATTACGGCAGCACTGAAATGCGAGTATACCTTAGGGGGTGGGTTATAATTTGTTGCACCTGAGGAAATATAGATATAATGGAATGGAAGTTATTGGCAATGTCCCGGAAAATAAGAATGACAGTGAGCAAGAATTACCTAGTCAAATAATTGAAAAAACTTCTACGCCTGCATAACCTCTAGTACTGGCTGGGTTTCATAGAACATATAGTACAGCTCCAATCAGAAACGTAAAACTCAGACTATCATTAACTTTAGCACTAAGCGTAAATATACATAAATGTTGAATCATGGTTTATGGATTTTGACTTGACATTGTTTTAATAAATTGTTAATATTTGAGTAAATTCTGCCTCCTTCTAAGGTCGCCTAACCTCTTTGTCGCCTAGTACTCCGCTTCGCTTAAAGAGAATCGCCTAATATTCCTACTCGCCAAACCTTTCCTAAAAATACTTCGCTTAACATTCACTAACCCGTGTGTACCATACAACGTCTACATTTGTTTTTATTGGATTGATTCAATGAATCTCATATTATTCATATTATATCAATTTCTAAATTATGTAAAGATATTCATGATATTATATATATATCATGCTTTGTGTAACTAGTTTGGGTAACCGGTTCGGGTAACTGGTTTGTGTAACCGTTTTGGGTAACTGGTTTGGGTAACCGATTTTTGTAACTGGTTTGGGTAACTAGTTTCAAGTTATTCTCGTGATTATTGTAATTATAATCATAATTTTAGTCACTTGTAAGTTCGCCGTGAGCTGCGTATCTACCTTGCTTGCATGCAATTTATTTTCTTTTTTATCCGTGGTTAACTTTTTGCTGGAATTCCTCCATTTACTTTGCATGGGGAAAAGGGCCGTTATCGTTTTCAAATCTTTTCTGTATCGTGTTCACAGTCGGTTTTAGAATACTTTTAAGTTATAAATTACCAAAATTGCTGAAAAATCATCGAAGAAAATTTTCAAATCTTTAATGTGAGAAGGCGTCTACTATTCTAGTATAGTTCAATTAATCTGACTAAAAAATGTGTATAAATAAATATGTTTTTTAAAGGAAATTTTCTGAACAGGTGGGATCCTCGCAGCGGGGAATCTTCATAGGGGGGAGTATTCCTATGGGAAAATATGCTTAGGTGGGAATATTCCTAGGGGAGAATATTCCTAGGAGGGATCTTCCAGGGGAAATCGGTACTACAATTCCTAGGGGGAATTGGTCGGGGGGAATTGCATTGCTTTGTGTTACTGTAGGGAGACAAGCCTGCTAAAAAGCTGATACAAGTTAAACTCGTTAATAAAGTTCAATTCAATGCAAAGGATTCTTGAGTCGAAAATCATTCGACATTTTAACACTGGAATCATTAAATAGTTTGTAATTGGAGTTTTGGAGGGTAGCGTAGCGGGTCGTTACTGCAACTTAATATTACGCCAAATTATTTTTTATACGGAACTCTACATTATTCCTTTCACAGTAGTGTGGAATACGCGCGGTATGACCCACCGTTGTTCACAAAACGGATTACCATATTTGTTTTGTTTGTGGATGACACTGAACAAAATTAATACACATTATCAATTTCCAAACTCGTGGTAGAATTGAAAATGCCCGGTTTCATCGGCACAAAAAGAGACCTTCCAGCAACTGTCAGTACGCCATTTCTAGTGCCAAACACAACGTACTCGATGTTTTTTCTGCTCCCCGTCGTCATTTCGTCGTCGTCGTTTCCGCTTTCCTTTGTATAAAGGAAAAGGCAAACATACTCAGGCATCTTCATTCAGAGCAATTTTCAACTTGAATTTCACCACAAAAATCTTTGAAAGACTTTTATATGGCGGAATAGTTTCTAATTCTATAGAACTTTTTAATCCGTTTCAGTATGGATTTATAAAACGAAGGTCTTGTGAAATCGCCATTAAGTATTTTAACTCAAGATATGTATAACACTCTCGATAAAGCTAACGGTAACGGCGTCGCCGTGTTTGTAGACTTTCGCAAAGCCCTCGACAGTGAAAATATGGCAAAACTTCTGTTAAACTTATGAAAAATTTTATCCTCCCGCCGTATCTTATAAATATTATAATGAATTGTTTTGAAAAAAGGGATTTTTGAATTATTAATGGTAATTTTATTTCGCGTTATTTTAAACTAGATACCGGTGTCTTACCAGGATCCTCATTATGTCCACTGTTATGCTCATTGTACATTTATGACATTGGGAACTGCTTAATATTACCCTTCCCCTTTTTGCTGACGATTTAGTTATATATGTGACATGTACAACCTATGAAGAAGGGATAAAAAATGCAAGAAACCATTGACTTGTTAGAAGTATGGTGCAGTGTGAACGATTTACTGATTTATACTGACAAAACCTAATGCATGCTTTTCTACAAAAGTCATGCAAAAAAGTCAAGGGATCAAAATATTTCAATGACACACAAGGTTAAAGTCTACGGCCAAGATATAGAAATCGTTTCAAAATTTCGCTATCTTATAATTATATTTGAAAGTAACCTGTCCATTAAATCTCACTTTAACCATGTAAAAAATAAAATAAACGCAGCTCTTAATCGAATGTATAGTTTGAAACGTTTTTTGACAGAAAAAGTCTTGAAAACGTTTCTGTCTGCATTTGTCATTTCCAAAACTGACTACGGTGTACTTTTCTGGTGCAACCAAAGTAATGAAGACACAAACAAACTCTAGAATAAAATTTATAAATTCATCTTCTCATTTTATTTTAATAAATTAAGCAAGCGAAAATTTATTAAACAGAGTAAGAATAATGATTACGGTTTGTATACTCTTTTCAGAATGCTTTTCTTACAATTATAGAACGAAAACGGCTCTGTGCCTTAAGATTTGTTTTCAGATTCCGAAGAAGTTATCCCTTCGGTAATTGGTATAAATATTCGCATCGTGGTTCAAAATCCAATCCAAATTATAATGTTTGTGCTCATAAAACATCACTCTTTAAAAACTTGGTGAAATGGTTTTCAATTAATGAATGGAATAAACTAGTGCATAAGAATATCCTAGAATTTAATTGTAGACTTACGTTGGAGTTATTTGTGGACACTGTCAAAGACTATTTGTTAGAATTTAGGAGCTCAATGTAATTGTATAATTAATAATGTAATATTGTGTAAGATTATGACTCGGCTCTGTTTGTATGACTTATAAAATGATTTTGGAAATACCCATTGTTGTGTTACGGTAGGGAGACCAGTCTGTAACAAGGCTGATACATTTGAAACACGTTAATAAAGTAATCAATCAATCAAACAATCAATCACTCTCCTTACCACATTCATTGATCAATTCGGACCAAATTTTTGTACACAGGTATTACACCTAATGAGCTTAACACGGCGTACTTTCAATAAATTTGGTCAACCAATTCGGAAGTTACTCCCGGAGAGGTTCAAAAAATAACTGATTACGCTGAAAATCAATACGTAAAGTCATTTCGCCATGCTTAATCAAACGTGGTAGTAGTTTTTAAATTGATCATATAATTTAAACGTTGTTGGCGGGAAAGTTCAAACTATAAGTGATTACACTGAAAATCAGTATCAATGGGTTTTAAATATGCTTTATCAAACAACTGAAGTAGTTGTTAAATCGGTTAAATCGGTTATAAAGAAAAGAAGAGCGGGAAGCAGAAAGTAAACATAAAAATATTACCTCTCTAGTCTATTTTATTTACATAATTTTATATTCATTAGTAGAACACACATTTTACTACGAAAACCTCATCTACAGTTTTAAAAACGTTAATTCTCAATACGAGCACCAAAACACTGAAATAAGGAAAGAAAAATCTCAGTCCCGCAAGGTGTACTGCCGGGCAACAAAAACAAAAACGTCCAACAGAAAGCTGCCGAGTAGTATTTTTTAAATACAGAAATGTCGGTGACCGGACTAAAAGCAAAGATTGAAGACTCTTATCTTGAACCCGACCTCGACCTCAACCCAGAAGATCAAGAAAACAGAAGACCTAGAAAAACTAACTACTGACGAGATCTGCAGAAAGTTTCTACCTCGTATCCCACAAATTGATAAAAAGTTGGACAATACGAACATAGCACTAAAGAAACAAAATGAGAAGATAAAGCATTTAAACAGAGAAGTGGTGGTATTGAAGCAAGAAATGGCAGAGTTGAAAACCCAAAATGAGAAACTGCACAACATGGTTAATTACAACAACCTAGTGTTTAATGGTCTGAAAGAACACGAAGATTGGAGTCCGGAAAAGGACTACCCCAAAATCATAACTATTTTTAATTAAAAGCTTGGTTTTGAACCGGCGATCGATAAAATAGACTGACTAGGGCCAGTAAAGGACGGTGTCGACACAAAACCACGACTGCTCAAAGTAAAGTTTCAATTTGGAAGAGATAGAGACTTCATCCTGATAAACAAGAAACGATTGGGACATCTCTATTACGTGAGCACCGACCGAACGCCCGAACAAACAAGTAAAATTTCAAAACTTGTTAAAAATGCCAAAATACCTTAAGAAGAAGGCGCGCATATATTGCGGAATACCAAACAACTGAAAATCAATGGATTAGTGTACAACGTAGACGGAGAATTCATCTCACCTGTTCTCAGCAACAACAAATAGGCGTTCGGCCATCATGTACGAGATTCGGGATTCGAGGAAAGCTTTAAAATATCATACTAAAAACGTTGATCGTCTCACGAACGACTTAAGCTACGCAAAAGTTCACGATGCAATTAAAAATAATGTGTTCAAAAGGAGCAAAATACAGTTGGTACAACCAAATCACAGCAAACTATAACTTAACAACTATTGACGCATGAAAAGCATCAAACCACGGCAGACAAACGGATGGAATATTTGTTGGAGTGCCAGTTTTTTGCACTCCAACAATTATTAGTAACGCTAAACCAATCAAAATTAAACAATTCGACTCGTGGGTGATGTATTTTAGACTAAAAAGAGGGCTTAATTTAAGCTTTGTATATATACCGTAACAGAAAATTCGAG
Organism: Orchesella villosa; assembly: GCA_036850725.1. NCBI lineage: Eukaryota > Metazoa > Arthropoda > Collembola > Entomobryomorpha > Orchesellidae > Orchesella > Orchesella villosa. The sequence continues at coordinate 12,236 of JAANSM010002482.1, forward strand.
GTACTACAGACCGAAAATTCGATGAATTTCTTGAATTTATTAACACAAGTAAACCTGATATATTGATGGGAGATTTAAATGCTCTCGTGGGCGCCAACACGATAAATCCAAGACACCCGAGAATAAGTTTAGACAAGACAGCAAACATGAAGGGTAAACATTATAAACATCCCAGAAATGGTTATATGTAATGGGGCGATTAAAGGAGACAGTAGGAAATTTTACTTTTAACAACAAGAATGGTAGCAGTGTAGTGGATTTCTGTATGGTCAGTGAAATCACAATTAATGTAGTTAGCAAGTTAATCACTAACGAGTGTCACCAAGCCTGCCACAATCAAATTATTCTAAGCATTGGAAGCTGCAATGACACAAAACCAAAAATTTCACGAAGAAGAATTACTTGGGCGGATGAATACAAATCAAAGTTTATTGAGCAGCTAAGAAAAATGGGTAATAGGCTAGAGGAGTGTACATATGAAACACTATGCTTAGTAATATATACATCGGCGAAAGCCTCAGGCTTGAAAACTACATCTGGTGCAGGTCGAATAATAATAAATACGACAAATAATAAAATTAGCAGTTGAGAATCGTAGTAAGATCAGCACAGAAAATGTCAAAATTATGCAGAGCAGAACTGCAGACCCATACTCGCGACTTAAAGATGGCATTAACTCAGCAACATACCTAATCATGCCCATCCCGTTCGAATTCAAGCGTCTTATTTTTCAATTTAGAATTAACCTAAACTACATAACATATAATAAAGCATGTGATCTCAAAGGTAATCGTAAAAACAAGTTTAGCAACTGTAACATTTGTAATACTCAAGACACGGAGGATGTGTATCACATTTTTTATGTGTTTACACAGTACAAACGACCCAGAAATAAGCTCCTGGTGGATATAGAAAGGGTTATGGAATACGTAACTAGAGATAACTTATATCGGAAGAAGCTGTTTGTATCTTTAAATTCGGGATAGAAGCTATGAGAAGCTACGTGAGAATGAGAAGCTACGTGATTTTTTGTCAACATTTTAAATTGAATCGTATCTGACTTAAGAAAAATTGTAACTTTAGATTTTAACACCAAATTATGTATAACGTACTTGTAATGTATCTTATGATCGCATATGATGGCACAAATGGTAGAATAAACTTACTAACTTGTTTAAGTTATTGGCGGAAAACTTAAAAAATAACTGACTAAGCTTAAAATTAGTATTTAGGGATATTTTGAGATGCCTTATCAAGTAGTTCTAGTAATTCTTGAATTCGTCAATGAATTTAGTAATTCTCATTATTATAATTTATTTATTTGTCCAGCATTCAGGATCCCGCCCTGGGTTGTTACGCTCAACTGAGTGATTCATATTACATATTTTTCAAATTTCCATGTATATAGGTGATATTGTCATAACTTTTGGTTTCCATTGCTAATGGTACATTGTTTGCATGCTTGTTGTTTTATTTAATTTTCTATTTTTATTTTGCTGGTAATGGTGCATTTGAGTTACGTAGTACATTGTATGATTAAACTTTCTAATTACTTAACTTTGCCTACTTTACGTTGGTGCTTTCAGTGTTGCAGTGGAAGAAGTTAGGACAGAGATGTAAAGAAACTTGTGTGTTTAAGTTTCAATACACCAGATAACTTCTTACAGTTTTTACGAGCATTTGCTCAACTGGTGCTGCCTTAATATATTCATTCATACTAACAGTTCGGGGTCTATCAAAACGATATTTAAGGCTTTTTCATTGCCGCCCCTAGCTGTTTCCATTCATACTTTCATTCATTCAGTTTATAGGTTTAAACAAAAATGAGCTGCTTCACTTCAGCACAGTTATTCTACGATTTTGTACATGTATTGCACTGCCAGCATCACTTCCTCTATACAGAGTGCATCTATTTTGCTATTTTTATGATCGCATATTCTATTAGATACTATATGTTTCCTAAACATTTTACAGAATGTTTTAGTGTTTTTGGCTTCCCTAATAAATTGAGGAACTTTGCACCATTCTTTCGTGTAATCACGTTGTATATTTGTCGTGCACTTACTTTCGTTTATAACATCATATTCCCTCGTACGTGTACTACAGTTTACAATTGCTTCTTCGTTTACAATATTATAAAAGTACTCCGGTACCCAGCCTTTCGTACTCCTTTACACGAGTGTACATTTTGCCATAAGATAGAGTTCCTTTATATTTAGCCATTCCCATTCTTCCTTCAGTTTACTGTTTCCCAGTTTTACCATGTTAAGCACATCTTTGAGTATCTTATTGAGTAGTTGATTCACCTTGTTAGTAGTATTTCCATACATCAGAATCATATATCTTATATTTGACATTATTGATGCCTCTGCTAGTATCTTTTGTCGATTGTAGGTGATTATTTTTCATGGAGCGGAGAACCCACATACCCTTACTACATTTTGTTGTAACATTAGTTGTATATTCTTCCCATGTATACAAGTTATTCTTAATTAATTTGAGGCTTTTAATTTTCTTGGTGGTGTTGAATTGGTGTCCATTAATGGTTAGATGGATGTTTTCGGTGATTTTTTCATCAGATTTTCTGTCAAAGCATTTCACTATGTTCTCACTGATTTCATTGTATGCATGGTCTATTTATGTGCAGTCACTATATATGGTTTTACTTGTCCATTCTTTGACG